>JAADYI010000157.1:0-27792 GCA_023338185.1 Lagenidium sp. CBS 127285
ACTCGCCCTGGTGGATCCGGTCGTGCATGTGGACCTTGACCCACGCCGTCGCGCGGTCGAACGCGCCAAACATGCCCGCGATGAAGAGCGTGTCGAGCGAGTCGACGAGCGTGATGGCCATGTCATGGCCCGGGAGCCCGTTGCCACGCATGGTCCGGACGTCCAGGTAGTCGTGACCAAAGGCGTACTCCTCGTAGCCCTTCCAGGCCCAGGCGATCATATCTGCGACGCGGCGTTGATCGGGGGTGTGACCGGCGGGGTCGAAGCGCTGACGCCACACGCGGATCTCGTCGGCCGTGGCCCCGATCGACGGGGGCACGAATCTCCGGTGCTGTTGCGGGTCCTGCACGGCCGCGGCCGCGGGCGTCGAGGTCCTTTTCTGGGGTTGGGCCTCCGCGGTGGCAGGCGCGGGCGTCGTGGTCGCTGGCTCGAGAGGCGCGGGGACATTGACGGCGATCGCTTTCGTCGGTGCCATCGTAGTTATTGCGGTTGGCGGTTGCGACTGTTGCTGCTGGTGCTGTTGCGGTTGTGTGTCCAGCCCCCGGAGGTTGGCGTGCATGCCCGTGTCGTCGTGGTCGACGAGGGGCCCGGGGCGCCAGTGCCACCACTGAAGCAGGAAGCTCCCGCAGAGCAGCGCGAGGCAGAGCTGGATGAGGAGGACGAACGAGCATCGCCCCCCGCCGCTGCCGCTGCCGCTGCCACCGGGAAACTTGCTCCGACTCGTGCCGCCGCTACCGCTGTTCAGGGCGTAGCGGCCAGATGACGACGTGGAGGAGGAGGTGGGGGCGGCGGAGCCCATGGGGGTCCCCGTCGGGCGGCTCGGGGGCTCGACCTCGAGTCCCGCATAGCGCCGCGTGGCCGAACGCGACTCGCGCATGCTCGTTGCGTTGTTGTGGCGATCTCACTTGCCCAATTTCATCCTACGAGATGATCTGGCCGGTTTGAACCCCATTGTTAGAACACGTGGGGAGTCGAAAAGGTGTCAATATAAGCACTCCAAAACTTGATAGCTCGAAAAGAGACCTCGTCTTTCGTGAAAATTAGGGAAAAGCATCGATCAACTCAGTTGTCAATTTGTTTGGTGGTGGTGGTGGGAGCGTCAAAAGCCAAGGCAGATGATGAGGAGCCACTTTATGCGTGTCAGTTGAGACAGCTCGGCGCCGCGGGGAGGAAGGGGGGACGGCGAGGGCGCGATGGCGTCCCCGCGTTCGTCTCCTCCGCTGCGCGCCAGAGTCGTCCATGAGAACACCCGAGTGCAAAAAACATTACTTCTGATGCCTATTGAGCTGCATTTACATGGTGTCACCCCCCACCGGGCCATTTTCTTTGTTTACGAGTGTTTGATCAGGAGAAGCACAAAACACACAAAGATCGAGGACACGAGGAGCAGGATGCACCGCTCGGGGCGCGTGTTGCGCTGGAACTGCTCGGCGCGGTGGAGCTCCTTGAGCCCGGACCGCATGCGCGTCGCCACCTACAATCACCCGCGCCACCCCCCGTGGTGAGTCGAACCACGACACGCGACGCAACCCACACCAAACGCGCGCACCTGCTCCATGTTGTAGTCGATGCGGTCCACCAGCGTGCCCTGGTCAATGACCATGTCGGCGACCTCCTTGAAGATGGTCGCCAGCGCGGCAACCGACTTGGCGATGCGCTGGATCTCGGCGTCTCGAGACTCGATCTTGAAGCGCTGCATCTCGATCGCCAAGTCGTTCTTGGCGCTGCACACGCGGTACTCGCACACGGGCTCCTCATCGGGATCAAAGTCAAAGGCATCCGAGCCAAATTTCTGGAGCTGGAGGCGGTGAAGGTACTCGCGCTGCCGCTGGCGGAAGCGCACCGAGAGCTCCTGCAATCTGGAGGCCGTGGCCCGCTGGGTATTGACCCGCACGAGCCGATCTGCGGGGGAGGAACTGGGCTCGCCACCGACGAATGGGCTTGTGATCTTCTTGAGAGCCCGGTCGGCGCGTTGGAAGAGCTCCGTGACCTCCTCGTTAAGCTGGTCGATCTCGTCCTCGTGCCGCTTCTCCGAGTCGTCAAAGCGGATCATCAGTCGCCGCGTGTGCACGAGCTGGAGGTATTCCACTGCCCACAACACAAGACACGGCGTCCATTCCATGAGATTCATTATCGGGCAAGCCGATTCCCCAATCATCATCCCCAATGGACGCACGTTTGACCTGCAAGAGCCGCACGACCTCGTTGGCGTCGTCGGCGAAGCGAATCCACTCGGGCCGGAGGGCTTCGCCGTGGTCCTCGAGGTTCCCGAACTCCCGGCCCTCGGCCAGCAGGGCCTTGTCCATTCCCATGGCCTTGAACTGCTGTACAGACGGGCACGCGTCCGATTATCGTCTACTGTCAGCACAAACACACACGTGCAACGCTTGATCGGCCAATGGCCAATTCACTTCACGAACGCTTTTGGGCTGGAAGAGCGGGAGGTACGACGGCGTCTTGTCCTGGAGCTGGCGGAGCCGGAAGCGGAGGTTCCTCTTCTTCAGGCTCGCGCGCCGGGCCGAGAACTCGGCCGTGCGATCGCGGTGGGCCATCGGGACGATGATCGTCGATGTGGTGGTGGTTCCATCAATGGGCACATGATCTTGAAGAGCTCCGACGCCAAAACCTTCCAGGAAGCATCGAAACATATCACCCAATGGAGGTTGAAGGGCAACTTGCCAACATTTCCGCCAATGGAAATGAAGCGAAGAACCCAATTCTACCAATCCCCGATGTCGGAATGCCTTTGGCGCCTCTTCAACACAACAGCAACCATAGGAAACATGGGCGGCAACGCCGCCGCTGAGAGCCCCGGGGCCTCCTCGATGATGACGGCGGTGACAGGCGGCAGCAGCAGCAGCAATAGCGGAGTGCTCAAGTGGACGCGGCTCGAGGCCGTGGCCGCCCGGAACAGCGAGGCCCCGGCCCGGCGTTCGGGCCACTCGCTCTCGATCGTCGGCTCGAACGGCTACCTCTTTGGGGGCTGCGACTACGCCGAGACCCCGACGCCGGGGCCGACGAATGATCTCTTCGTCCTCCGGATCCAGAGCAGCGCCCCGTGCGAGTGGGAGCGGATCCGCTTCCCCCCCGGGGCCACGACGGTTGTGCCGTTGCCCCGGTGGAAGCACTCGGCGACCGTCGCCGATAACAAGATCTACGTCTTTGGGGGCTTCCACAGCAGCACCGTGCGCTTCAATGATCTCTGGCTCTTCAACCCGATCACGATGGAGTGGACGGCCCTCGGGGTCAGCGGCGGTGGGGCCGCGGGCGGGGGCAACACGGCGAGGACGAGCAGCGTCATCGCGGCCAGTAGCATCACCAGCAACAACATCACGGGCGCCAGCAGCGGTGGTGGGGGTTCAAGCAGCGGTGGCGGCGCGGGCACGCGCGCGGGGAACGCGGCGGTGGTCGCCCCCGCCCCCCGCGGGGGCCACTCGGCGGTGCTCCTCCGGCGGATGATCTACGTCTTTGGGGGCTACGGCGGCACGGGCTACGGGCGGCGGGACTTTGACGACCTCTACGCGCTCCGCCTCGAGGACGCGACGTGGACCAAGGTCACGACCAAGGGCAAGCCCCCGGAGAAGCGCGCGGGCCACCAGGCGTGTGCCGTCGAGGACCTCATGCTCGTCTGCGGCGGCTGGAACAGCGTCGTGCAGTTCAACGACCTCCACGTCTTTGACGCGACGACGAGCACGTGGTCGAGCGTCGATGGCCCGCACATGGCCAGCCCCCTGCCCCGGTGGAACCACGCGGCGTGCGCGGTGCTCGCGATCCCCCACGCCAAGGTCTTTGTCTTTGGCGGGGTCCTCGGGGAGGCCAACAACTACAATGGCCAGGGGACGTTCATGAATGACATTGCGGTCCTCGACACGGGCGAGATGACCTGGACGGTCCCCGAGACCCGCGGGGCCCCGCCCACGGGGCGCGCGGACACGACCCTCGCCTACGATGACAAGGGCAGTCGGCTGTTGGTCTTCGGGGGCTGGGCCAACGTGTGGCTGAACGATCTCCATGCCCTGGACGTGAGCTGCGTCGTCGGACCCCCGTACGGGATCACCGGGGTGTTCCCGGACTTTGGGCCCATCACCGGCGGCACCGAGCTCACGATCGACGGCATCGACTTTCTCAATCGCCCCGTGATCGTCCGGTTCACCTGTCGCAAAGGCGCCATCGATGTCTCGGGGGTCTACGTCAATGATCACACTCTAAAGGTGACGACCCCCGATTTTTCAATCTACCCGGCCGGGGACGTCCAGATTCGTGTCGCCCTCCAAGGCGACTCTTTCACGACAACTTTCCAAACCTTTGCCTTCTTCGCAGTCACATACGCACCCATGTGCTTTGCGTATGGGCCAGGGGTCCTTCGAGGAGGTGCCAGCGGAGAATCGACCTCCTTCATCATTCAGGCACGAGATGTCCACAGGGGTCTCCGAACTCGAGGTGGAGATGAATTCAATGTGGAGATTTTAGTCGACGAAGACTCGGGGCCGCTATTCATTCCTGACCTGAGTGTTCAAGATCTGCAAAATGGTCGGTATCTCGTGAGTTACACAGTACCCAAGGCTGGCGACTACATCGTTCGCGTCGAATTCGCTGGTACATTCGAAGGGATTGCAGGACCAATTCATGGCTCTCCCTTCATCGTCTCATTTGATGATACGGTCACACGAGAGATGAATGTGCTGACAGGAAAGCTTGTTGTCGATCAACTCATTCACGATCTCCACACGCTGCAAGTTTCAACGAAGGAGTGCTTGATAGGGTTGGATCAACCCCTAACTGACCCAACGTGGACTCCGGAACTAACCACCAATGCCCTCATCGCACTGAAAGAACATGTATTTCACGTTGAGAAACGTGGTGAGGTAATCACCCTGTCGATTGATCATCTGCGAGCTGAAATTAACTTTCTCAAAGACGCCGGAATCGTGGTGGCCAAAGAATCCGATTTGATCGGTGGAATTGAAGCCATGTGGGAGGAGATACAACGGCGGGTTCCAGCGGCAAGTATGCGAATCGCCCCGCTAGTCGCTGCACAAAGCCTCAAATTTCGCAACGAAATCGCTGACTATGTGGAAGTCTTACATCAGTACGAGACGGAACTCAAAACAAACCGGCCATTTTGGCGATTCGATATCGGTGTAAAGACAGCTCAAGAGCAGCTTATTGAAGCCAAAACCAAATATCAAGTAGAAGATGCACACCTCCAGCGTTTGAAGCATATAGCCGAAATCCTCGAATGCGAGGATATAGTGGAACCATGCTCCAAGATCCTGGCAAATATGCAGAAAATGCTCGACCACATAAACCAGCTGTGGGAAGCTATTGCAGAAGTAACACGAAAGATTGATTTGTCTCGGGCAATTCCATGGGCCATGATTGACGGCTTGGTCCTGGAAGAAGAAGCAAAAAACTTCCTCGGGCTCGTCAAGTCAACAAGCAAGGAAATTCGTGACTGTGATGCGTTCAAGCATTTTGAACGCGTCGTCCGTGAGTTCTTGAGCACATGTCCCCTATTCCAAGCGCTTCGCCATCCTTCAATGCGTCGTAGACACTGGTTAGAACTGAGTAAGGTGACAGGAAAGGAGTTCGACTGTCCAGAAGACAATCCTGGCTTGCTATTTGCAGATATTTTGGCACTTCGACTTCATGAGTATCAACGAGATGTCGAGGAGATCACAGATCGAGCACAGAAGGAAGCCAAACAGGAATCGATACTCCAAGATCTCGAATCTCGTTGGGCGAATGTATCGTTCACGATGACACCATACAAGGATACAGATCTACCGCTGCTACACCTGTCGGAGGAAATCATCGAGATGTTGGAATCTGATCAATTACTTTTGCAAACCATGCTCTCTGGTCGACACAATTTTTTTCAGGCGCAAACAGAAGGATGGGCACGCAAATTGCTCCTCATTTCGGAAGCCACATCTCTTTTAAATGAAATTCAACGGGCTTGGTCGTATTTAGAACCATTGTTTATTGGTTCTGAGGAAGTCAAGCGTGAATTGCCTGAGGAGGCAACACGATTTCAGGGTATCGACTCGCGCGTGAGAGAACATTTGCGGCGACTTTGGTCTCAGTTAGGTTGCGGTAATGTACTGCTAGCCTGTCAGCTCCCAGACTTGCTTAATTCCCTTGGAGACGTCCGAACGGCCTTGGAAAAGTGCCAGCAAGCACTCAAAGAATACCTTGACTCGAAGAGGAGAATTTTTCCTCGCTTCTACTTTATTTCTGAAGCGGATCTCCTCGATCTTCTTTCAAACGGTGCAAATCCGGAGCGCATTTTGGTTCACCTTGAGAAAGTGTTTCTTGCCACACAAACATTGCTCCTCTCTCGACAGGGAGAACTCGTTACTGCAACACATTTCTTCTCAAAAGATGTCGCTCGCGAACGAGTGACTTTTGATCGTCCGGTGACGATAGAAGGCAAAGTTGAAATTTACCTCAAAACAATTCATACTGCAATGCAAGCTACACTTCGTGCGCACGTGTCGCGCTCCCTCCAGAGGTATCCTGAACAGAACAGAGTCGACTGGCTACTTCAAAAAATGCCAAATGATAATTCGCAAGGCTCAAGTCAGGCAGATTCAATGGATACCGCCCAAATAGCACTGCTCACTGCCGGCATTGAATACGCGAAAGGCGTCGAGAGTTCATTTGCGATGCTGGCAAATGGCCGTGCTACTGCCATGCGAGAGTATCTTGAAAAGATCACCATTCAGCTTCAAGATCTCATTCAACTTACACAAAATCCACTGTCAAAGGGCGATCGACAACGTGTCATGTGTATGATCACAATGGACGCTCACTCGAGAGATATTGTTCAAAAGCTTGTTTACGAAGAAATCGCCACGTCAAGCTCGTTTCTATGGCAATCTCAGTTGAAACAGCGAAGAGCTGATCACGCAAACAAGACTTTCCTCGAGATATGCGATGCTACGTTCGATTATGGATTCGAGTACCTTGGAAACGGACCTCGCTTGGTTATTACCCCTCTAACAGATCGCATCTATGTCACGGCAACTCAAGCATTGCATCTTCAGCTGGGTTGTGCACCTGCTGGGCCTGCGGGAACAGGGAAGACAGAAACGACAAAGGATCTGGCCAATATGATAGGCAAGGTTTGTTATGTTTTCAACTGTTCTCCTGAGATGGATTACAAAAACCTGGGAAATATCTTCAAGGGATTAGCGAGTGCTGGGGCATGGGGGTGTTTTGATGAGTTCAATCGACTCTCTCCGGAAGTTTTATCAGTCTGCTCGGTTCAATTTAAGGCAGTTTGTGATGGCATCCGTGCCGAGAGTACCGAGATAACGATTGAGGGTTCAACCGTCAGTCTAGATCCTACATGTGGGACATTCATCACAATGAACCCCGGATATCTCGGTCGTTCAGAACTTCCAGAGGGACTCAAAGCGCTGTTTCGACCCATCACAGTTATGGCACCAGATTTGGTTCTTATTTGTGAAAATATGCTAATGGCCGAGGGTTTCCAAGAAGCAAAGATCTTGGCATCAAAATTCTTCAGCCTATACTCCCTTCTTCGAGAGCTACTATCAAAACAGGATCACTACGATTGGGGGCTTCGGGCAGTAAAAAGTGTCCTAGTTGTTGCTGGTGCCTTCAAACGCGCCGAACCCAAGTTATCCGAGTCGGAGATTCTTCTTCGTGCACTTCGAGATTTCAACCTGCCAAAAATTGTTGAGGCAGACTTGTTGGTGTTTAACGGACTTCTTGGCGACCTTTTCCCGGGTCTTAATCCTCCGAGGAAGGTTGACGAAGCGATGGAGAAGTATGTGATGACGGCATGTGAAGAACTCACTCTGTGGCCGCATGCTTCGTTCCGTCTGAAGGTGATCCAACTAGAAGAGCTCCTTGTCCTTCGCCATTGTATTTTTCTCATGGGTCCACCAGGAAGCGGAAAAACGGAATGCCGGGATACTCTCCTGGCGGCCCGAAAGCGAAAAGGCGATGATGGGGCTACGAAGGTAGTGGATCTCAACCCAAAGGCAGTGTCGACAGAAGAGCTGTACGGCTACATGGTTCTTGGAACGCGTGAATGGAAGGATGGTTTGTTCGCAAAAATCCTTCGCGACTTGGCAACCGCATCAACGACTGATCCTAGGCCGAAATGGGTTGTCCTAGATGGGGATCTCGATGCAAATTGGATTGAGAGTATGAATTCTGTAATGGACGACAATAAGATGCTCACGCTCGCATCAAATGAGCGTATCCCGCTGAAGCCAAATATGCGGTTACTGTTTGAGATTCGTGATCTCACATATGCGACTCCTGCAACAGTATCCCGAGCTGGTATATTATACATTTCGGATGATGAAGGCTTCCAGTGGCGTTCCCTTCTAGCGAGCTGGGTTGGTACAAAAGCCACAACACCAAATCAGCGTGCTTCTCTCGGGGATACAGTGACGAAGTACATCGAGCCAATTCTTGGGTTTATCCGCAAAGAGTGCAAGACCATCGTCCCTGTTGAATCCATAACGTTTGTACAAACGTATTTGTACTACCTTGACGGTATATTGGACAGTGAAACACTCGCAGACGCAAAAAAAATCGACTTGTGGAGTGGTTTCCTTTCTGTTTGGGCTTTTGGAGCTGCATTAACGATTTCAGATGAAGGTATTGACTACCGAAAATTATTCAGTGAGTGGTGGCGAGGCGAGTTTAAACACCTCAAGTTTCCTACTCGAGATTCTGTGTTTGACTACTGGCTCAACCCCAATACGTTGGGTTTTGACTCCTGGCGAGTGTCTCCATATTTCCACACAGTCAACTTCGATGGTTCTGTGCCAATGTCAGCTATCACTGTACCTACAACGGAATCTGCGGCGATTTCCTGCTGGACGACTCTCATGGTCAGAGAAAAACGACCGTTCATGCTATGTGGAAACGCTGGGACAGGAAAGACGCAATTAGTTCTCGGGTTGTTAAGGTCTCTGGAGTTCCAAGGATCATCCACTACCCAAACAAATAACGGGAATCCTCTATCACCGTCTATTTCGTCCTTGCAAGGAATATCTAGCATGAGTATAAACTTCAACTACTACACGAGCGCATCATCACTACAGCAAGTACTCGAATCGAAGCTCGTGAAGAAGGTCGGGACCACTTTTGGACCAAGTGTCGGTTCTCAGTTGATCTATTTCCTAGACGACTTGAATCTCCCTCACGTCGACCCCTACAACACCCAAAGCGCCATTGCTTTGCTTCGTCAGCATCTGGATTACAGTCACTGGTATGATCGGACGAAGTTCACTCTCAAGCAGATTCAGAACGTGCAGTTTCTGAGCTGCATGAATCCAACTGCTGGGAGCTTTTATGTGAACCCTCGACTGCAGCGACATTTTGTCACATTTGCACTTGCCCAGTTGAGCCCAGTTAGTTTGCAAACAATATATTCTACATTCCTAGAGGGATATGCAGCTGATTTTGTGGAGGAGATCAGAAAATTAACTGGTAACGTTCTCAAAGCTGCTCTTGGTTTGCATGCACAAGTCAGCTCAACGTTTAGAAAAACGGCAGCAAATTTTCACTACGAGTTCAACATTCGCCATATCGCCAACGTATTTCAGGGATTGCTTATGGCTAGACCAGCCACATTTGAAGATCCTTTCAAATTCTCGCTGCTCTGGATACATGAGTCGGCTCGGGTGTACGGTGATCGACTTGTTAACACCCAAGATCTTCAGAAATTTACTTCCATCCTCCAACAGCAGGCCCGAAAATGTTTCCCATCGTATAACTTCACAAAATATTTTCTTCCTCCGTCTTCGTCTAATGGCGGAGGTGAAAGTGCAGAGCCGGTTCTGTTCTGCCATTTTGCGAATGGTTTACGCACTAACGAGTACGATCAAGTAGCGTCAATGGACTCGATATCTGATACAGTCGAAGACGCACTGGCTGAACACAACGAGCTGTTTACAAAAATGGACCTCGTTCTGTTCAAGGATGCCTTGGAACACATCGCTCGCATTGTTAGAATCCTATCCAATCCAACCGGAGGTCACGCGTTGCTTGTCGGTGTTGGTGGCAGTGGACGGAAGTCTTTAGCTCGCTTGAGCGCTTTCATGTGCGGGCTCGCCCTCGTAGAAATTACAATCACTTCTACATACTCATTGCTCGATTTCAAAACTGATCTACAGAATATGTGTCTTCGAGCTGGTGCTCGTGGTGAAGGACTCGTGTTTTTGCTTCCAGACCAACAAATAAAACACGAACGAATGCTTGTGTTGATGAACGACCTACTGTCAAGTGGTCACATTCCTGATCTATACAGTACGGACGATCAAGCAAATATTGTTCAACAAGTACTTCCTAAAGTAAAATCCGCAATGGCGAACGCCTCAGCAAAATCATCCGTGTTTTCAGCTGGAGGATCCGAGAAGGAACAATGCTGGCAGTGGTTCCTGCACGAGATACAGCGAAATCTACATGTTGTGCTTTGCTTTTCGCCGGCAACGACCGAGTTCAGGACTAGGGCGCGAAAATTTCCAGCACTTGTCAACTGCACCTCAATCGATTGGTTTCAACCATGGCCGCAAGAGGCGCTTTGTTCAGTCGCAGCTCGATTCTTGGATGATGTTGGGGATGCAAGTGGCGTTTCAGGTGACAGCCAAACTATCCATAAGCCATATATCCGTGATGATGGCCATCTCGCCGCAGTCCAGCGATTTCTTCCCTTTGCATATCAGAGCACGAACGATCTCGCGACCGAGTTCTTCGTTCACGACCGCCGCAGAGTGTATGCAACACCAAAGTCGTATCTTGAATGTGTGACGTTGTTCAAGGAGCTGTTGGGTCGCAAACAGTTCAATCATAGGCGTGCCATGCAGCGCCTTCAAAGCGGGGTCGAAAAGATGGAGGCAACACAAGAAGTTGTTGCCAATATGGAGACTGAGCTGACCGCCACATTGGAAGAAGCGGAGCGTAAGCGGGGTTTGGTTGAGGAAATCGCGTTGAGACTTCGCCAAGATAAAGCAATTGTTGAAAATGAAACGGCGAAGGCAAATGTTGAGAAAGAGAAATGTGCCATCATACAAGCAGAAGTATCATCTAAAAAGGCCGACACCGAGGCAGACCTTCTTCAAGCTCAGCCCATGCTGGACGCTGCGATGGCAGCTTTAGACACACTCAACAAAAAAGACCTCGGAAGCTGCAAAACCATGACAAAACCCCCTGCTGGAGTGGGCGACATTTTCGGTGCCGTCGTTGTTCTACTTGCTGGTGTGAATCCCAATGTGGTTATTCAGAAGAATGGAAAGGTGAAAGACAAAGATAGGTCGTGGGAGGCATGTAAGAAAGCACTGTTGGGTAACGTGAATGCTTTTGTTGATGAACTAAAAGGCTTCAAAGCGCTGGTCGACGAGCAGCAAGTCCCAGAAGTCAATTGGAAAGAAGTACGCCCGTTCTTGCAATTGGAATACTTCAACGTTGAGACAATTGAAAAGAAGAATTCTGCTGCAGCGGGCTTGTGTGCGTGGGTTATCAATATCGTGGCGTATTACGATGCTATCGTTATTGTCGAGCCCAAAAAGAAGGCTCTTGCAGAGGCGAACGAGAAACTCCGAATTGCCAATGAGCGCTTCGACGCTGTCCAATCGAAGGTGGACGCACTGGAAGCCAAACTCGCAGCTCTTACGGCCGAGTTTGAGCAAACAAACAAAGATGTACAAGATGCAATTGCAGCAGTTGAACGTGGACGACTGAGAATTCAACTTGCGACACGTCTCACGGCAGCCCTGGGGAGTGAAAGCACCCGTTGGGCTACGGATCTTGCTGCACTCGAGCGTTCTGCTGAACTACTGCTTGGCGATACCCTTGTAGCTGCAAGTTTTGTATCGTACATTGGACCGTTCACCAAGCCATATCGAGATCGCTTGCTCAATGAACAATGGCTTCCGTTTCTGAATAAATCCGTCGTCATCGGCAACAAGCGCGAACCTCTTCCAATGTCCGAGAACTGTAATCCGTTGGCCATTCTTGCCACTGACTCCGAAATAGCGGAATGGAATACGCGCGGTTTGCCAAGTGACCGTGTCTCTATCGAGAATGGGGCGATTGCTCGCTCCAGCAAGCGTTGGCCACTTCTGATAGACCCACAACTACAAGGAATATACTGGCTACGAGAGATGGAGAAACATGCAAGGAATGGCACTGGGCTACATGTTGTACGCCAGGATCAGTCAAACCTTCCCCAGATACTTGAGCTGGCAATCGAGAACGGCCATACGGTCTTGGTGGAGAACATGAATGAGCGAGTTGACGTGTGTCTGTGGCCGGTAATCAGTCGACTGACAACAACCCGGGGCCATAAAACGCTGCTAAAGCTCGGAGACAAACTGGTCGAACTTCACAATGACTTCCGACTCTACCTCCACACCAAACTATCGAATCCTCACTATCCCCCCGAACTTCAAGCTGAAACAGCGATGATCAATTTCGCTGTCACCCCCCAAGGCCTGGAAGACCAGCTTCTAGCTTTGGTCATCCGAAAGGAATGGCCTCGAAAAGCACGTGCGCGTATTGCTTTAATTCACCAGCAGAATGAGTTCAAAATCCGTGTGCAGGCCCTGGAGGATCGAATTCTTACAAACTTAGCTGACGCAGAGGGCGATGTCACTGAGAACGTTCAACTCATTACTGACTTGGAGACGACAAAAGCCACTGCAGTGGAGATTGCCGAAAAGGCAACCAAAGCGAAGGCGTACGAGGTGGAGATTGCGGCTCTCAGCGCACGCTACCAATCTGTGGCTGGTCGTGGCGCGTTACTCTTTTTCCTCATGGATGCATTGTACCGGATGCACTCGTACTATGTGTACTCTCTCAATGCTTTTGTGGTCATTTTCCAGCGTGGGATTGACTTGGTATCCTCAGATAAACCCAAGGAAGGTGGCTCTGCAGGTGGAGGGGGCTTGCTCGGAAGGTTAAAAGCGGCAGCGAAGAAAATCATTGCGACCCAACGCTTCCAGTGGAATGCGGATTTACTCCTCGCTGATCGAGTCGTCGACTCGAGTGCTGAACAAGATCTCGAGGCGCTACTCGCTGAGACGGATAAGGAAGAGATGCCAACACCTGAGCAGATTGCCGCCCGCTGCGTGACGCTTCAAAACTCGATTACGGAGGTGGTCTTCAACTACATTCGCCGGGGACTCTTGGAGAAAGACAAGCTCACCGTTGCCACACAACTATGCCTGGGGATCCTACAGCGTGAGAACAAGATCACTCCCACCGACGTCCAGCAACTGGTCACCAATCCGAGTGCCGCTGATGTTGGCGGTGGGATGGGACTCCTCAGCGAGTGGATGAGCGAGGCGATCTGGCTTCGTGTGCGCAAGCTCGAGGAGATGGTTCCGGCGTTCCAGAAGCTGACAACGTACATGCGATCCGACTGTGAGGAGTGGAAGGAATGGTACGACTCTGAACGACCCGAGGCCCGAAGCCTCCCGGGGCCATTCAAGGACAAGGTGGCGCCAATGCAGATGCTTCAGATCATTCGTGTCCTCCGGCCGGATCGCATGCTCGCTGCACTGCAGGATTTTGTAACGAGTCACCTCGGGCCCCAGTACATCCAGCAGCCCCCGTTTGACATGGAGGCGGCGTATCAGGAAACAAGCGCCTCGACGCCTATGTTCTTTGTGCTCTTCCCCGGTGTCGATCCGACATCGTGGATCGAGAACCTCGGTCGCAAGTTTGACTTTACGTACGAGCGCGGGAACTTGCTCAACATCTCGATGGGCCAAGGACAGGAGGCCGCCGCCGATGCGACGCTCCTGCGATTCTCTCGGGAAGGCAGTTGGGTCATCCTGCAGAACATCCACCTCATGCTGAGCTGGCTGCCGCGGCTCGAGCGGACTCTCGAGCTCTACTCGGTCTCGGCAGATCCCAACTTTCGCTGTTTCTTGTCCGCGGAGGCCCCGGCAATGGCCTCGCTGAGCAACCTCCCCGAGTCGCTCCTGCAGAGCTGCATCAAGGTCGCGAACGAGGCCCCAACGGACCTGAAGAGCAATCTCCGGCGGGCGTGGTCGCAGTTCTCGGTCCGGGATATCGACGCCATCGGCCCCCAGGCCGCGGCCAAGTACCAGGGCTGCCTCTTTGCGCTGTGCTTCTTCCACGCCCTGATGCTCGGGCGGCGGCGCTTTGGCTTCCAGGGCTGGAGCCGGATGTACAGCTTCAACACGGGCGACCTGCTCATCTGCGCCAACGTCCTCCGGCGGTACCTCGAGGCTGCGACGGCCCCAGCAGCGATCGGCGCGAGCAAGGGCGGGCTCCCGTGGGAGGACCTCCGTTATATCTTTGGGGAGATCATGTACGGGGGCCACATCACTGACCACTGGGACCGGATCACCAACGTCACGTACCTGACCGAGATCTTCACCCCGGGGATCCTCGAGGGCCGGGCGCTCATGGCTGGCCCCACGGCTGCGACGTGCCCGCTGCCGTGCCCCGATCCCGAGGCGTTCACCTACAGCAAGTACGCCGCGTACATCGAGTCGTCCCTCCCGGCCGAGGCCCCGATGGTCTATGGCTTCCACCCAAATGCCGAAATTGGCTACCTCCTCGAGGCCGCGAATGAGCTCTTTGGGCAGATCGCGACGCTCCAGACGTTCACCACGAGCAGCACCAGTGGCGCTAGCACTAGTGGTGGCGGTGGTGGCGTCGGTGGTGGCAGTGGTGTCCTTGCTATCGTCGAGAGCCTCCTGGAGCGGCTCCCACCCGAGATCGACCTCCCCGCGCTCCAGGCGCGCGCGGCCCCGCTCCTGACGACTGATCAGTCGCCCTTCGTCGTTGTCGCGCTTCAGGAGGCCACGCGGATGCACGCGCTGCTCCACGTCCTCCAGTCAAGCCTCGTCGAGCTCACCAAGGGCATCCATGGGACCCTCAATATGAGCGAGGCCCTCGAGAGCCTCGCGGCGGCGCTGACGAGCAACCAGGTCCCCGGGCGGAACCCCCTGGACCTGTGCTCGTGGGAGCGGCACGCGTGGTGGTCCCGGATGGCCCTCGGGCCATGGTTCGCCGACCTCCTCGCCCGCGTGCAGTTCCTCCAGGCCTGGACGAGCGAGTTCCGCCTGCCGTACTCGATGTGGCTCTCGGGGCTCTTCAACCCGACGGCCTTCCTCACGGCCATCCAGCAGCACACGGCCCGCCGCCATGGGATCCCGCTCGATGGCATGACCATCGAAACCCACTGCACGACCCTCACGCCCCCGGCGTCAGGAACAAGTGGGGACGACGACAACCCGCCGGTGGGAGGCAACGTCGCGGACACGTACCCAGACCACGGGGCCTTTGTCCACGGGCTCTTCCTCGAGGGCGGGCGCTGGGAGCCCCCAATGCGGGAGGGGGACAAGACGTCGCCGTTCCAGTACGAGGTCGATGGCATCGCCTGCGGGGGTCACCTCCTGGACCCGCACCCCAAGGAGCTCTACCCGCCGCTGCCGGTCCTTTACGCCCGGGCGGTCGTCCTCGATCCCAAGTGGGAGGCCGTCCCGGGGATCGGGTACTTTCGCCGGCAGCCCGATCTCGTCGACTGCCCCGTGTACCAGACGACCCGCCGGGGCCCGACGTATGTCTTCCTCGCGACGCTCCACACGATCGAGCCCAAGGCCAAGTGGACCCTCGCGGGGCTCGCCCTGGTCATGCAAAAGGAGACCTGAGCGCGGGTGGATGTCAGTCATCCCATTAAATCACCAGTCGCGCACGACCTTGGGAGGTTGTCAGAATGACGAACACATTACGCATGGTGGTGGTGGTGGTGGTTGATGGGGAAATAGACGCTGTTTGATATTTTTTTTTTCTGGTAATACAACTAAAATACGCATTCGTGTTCGCCGTGCCCCGTGGTTAACACAATGGACGATCCGCGTGACGAGACGGCGGCCTGCCTTGCCCTTTCGCGATGTTGATGATGACGACGACGACGACGACGGTCCTGCACGTTCACGCTCATGGCTTGCTGGGGTCAAAGAGCTTGGGCATCTTCTGCCAGCACTTGTAGTAGTTGGGGTCATTGTGCTCGCAGTTGAGCGCATAGTCGGTGAGTTTGAGGAGATACGTCGACTCGAACATGAACGCGAGGCCCCCGTCAAACTTTTCGGGCTTGAGGTCGGCATTCGAGGCCTTGAGGAACGTCTCGGCGTCGGGTCCATGGGGCGTGTCGATGCTGTGCAGCGAGGCCCCGCCGGGGGCGAAGCCCTCCTCGCCGCCCGTCTTGGCATCGTAGACGCCGTAGACCATGCCCATGTACTCGGACATGCAATTGCGGTGGAAGTACGGCGGGCGGAACGAGTGCTCCATGACCATCCACCGCGGGGGGAAGATGACAAAGTCGCAGACCGCGTTCCCGGGCTCCTCGGTCTGGCACGTGAGGACGCAGTAGATCGACGGGTCCGGGTGGTCAAAGCTCACCGAGTTCATCGTGCAAAAGTGATCGAGGTTGTACTTGTACGGGACGTAGTTGCCGTGCCACGCGACCACATTGAATGGCGAAAATGTCATCTGGGCCGTGAAGATCTTGCCGCCAAATTTGTTGAGCACCTGGAACGCGCACTCGCGGTCCTCATAGTAAGCCACGGGGTGCTCAAAGTCGCGGGGGTTCGCGAGGCCATTGGCCCCGATGGGCCCGAGGTCCGGGAGGATAAAATGGCGGTTGTAGACCTCGCAAATGTACCCGCGGATCGGGCCATCGATGTCGACCTTGAAGCGGATGCCGCGCTGGATCACGCAGATCTCATGCGGGGACACGAGCATCTTGCCAAACTCGGTGGTGATCTTGAGCGCGCCCTCCTGGGGGACTGAGGGGACGCAAAACACCCAAGAAGCGCAAAGGCGTCAGTGTCGTCATAGGTCGTTTGTTTCCCCGTGCGCGAGGGACTCACGTACCGATGAGGAAGTCCCCGTCCGAGTTGTAAAAGCACTTGTCCCCCATGGACGCATTCGCGGCGTACATGTGGATCGCGAGCCCGGCCTTGAGCTCGGGGGAGCCCGCGCCGCCGACCGTGCGGAGGCCCTGGACAAAGTCAACGCTCTCGCCGGCCTTGGGCATGGGCATGGGCCGCCAGCGCATCTGCTGGGGGGTGAGTTTCTCGTTGGCAAAGTCGGCCTTGACGAAGGGGAACTCGAGCTCGCGGTACTTCTCATGGACGACCGGCGGGAGGATCCGGTAGAGCCACGAGCGCTGGTTCTTGTGACGCGGGAGCGTGAAGGCCGTGCCGCTGAGCTGCTCGGCGTAGAGCCCATACGCGCACTGCACGTCGACCACCCATTTTAGTGTTGGTTAGACCACTCTCGACGTCGGTCGAACCTTCGCGTGACATTCATGTGTCACGGACCTTTTGGGGGTTGTTCTGGGCCTTGGGGAGGGCATTCGGGAGCGTCTCGCTGCAAAAATGGCCCCCGAAGCCCGGTAGGTACTCGAGCTCGTCCCATGGGACCTGCTTGGAGGTGGAGGTAGCGGCCATCGCGGTGGGTGGGGCGTCGGTCAACGTCCAAGTCGGTGGCGTTGGTGACGGTGGTCGCGTTGATGTGGCGGCGATGTGTCAAAAGCCGAGATGAGCTTCTGGATCCAGCAAAAAGTTAGTCCGTCGACACAAACCCACTCTGGATTCTGTGACCTGTCACGAGCTTCCAGAGTCTGGAAGCTCGTGACAGGTCACAAGAGGCATGCGCCGAGGGTGCGTCATCAGTGGCCGTTTGAGGTGTCGATGGCTGAAATTCCCCTTATTTCGCATCTCAATTTATAGAGCTTTTAACTAGTTGCCCAATCGAGGGTGCCATATGCAGATTGGTGAAGAATGGATCTTCAAGTTGAAGGGTTTGGTCCAGGGGTCAAAATCCAGAGTGGTGGTGGATTTTCCGGCGTCAACAGCAGACGGTCACCGTGGGAGATGACGGCGACAAACGTTCTACACGTCGGAATTCAACATCCACAGAGTAATCTGTGACGCGCGCGACTACTGATTGCCATTGCTGTGGATCTTCTTCACAAGTCATTTGTGTATCACTAGGAGCAAGCGGTGCGTCACCGGCGACGAAGGGCGATGGTGGCGGCATCTGAGGCCTCTCGGAGGAGCGCCTGATACTGCCTTCGACTGGAGGAGTCGGTGACCAGCTCCTTGATGGACCGTCGGGTCGCCACAGAGGACGAGATCTGCTGCCCCGCGTACCGGGTCGGACTCGTCGTCGAGTATGGCGATGGGGGCTCTGGATGATGGTTGGTGGCCTGCGTCACTTGAACCTGCCTCGGAGGCTGCTCGCTGTGCGGCTCGGTGAAGTTGCCCACGGATACGTGCCGTGACTGCTGCTCCATATGCCGAAAGTCCGGGATCGAGTGAGAGAATGTGCTGGCGAGACCGGAATGTGAGTGTTGTAGCTGCGACCCAGGTTCCGCATATCGCGGATTTGCCAATGCCATCGTGTGCAATGGTATTGTTGACTGGGGTGGATGCGCTGGCTTGCTCAGCAATGTAGAAGTTTGCTGGTGTGCCTCGAGGATTGCATTGTTGCGAATACTCGTTTCGGGGGGTGGTCTCGCATTCGTGCACAAAATGCAATTTGAAAGGCTGTGCGTAGAGCACTTGCTATCCGCAAACGACCGCTGCACATTGAGACGGCCTGCGCCAGTATACGCGGAGAACGTGGACGAGCCTGGGGAAGCACCTGATACCGGGACGGACGTCGAGCTGCTTGGTTTCTGGCAGATGAAACAATTCGGAAGGTGATGACGGTCACAGCGCGTCGCCAGGCTCACATCCATTGAGCTACTGCTGCTGTCTCCAAGCCGAGATGGAGCCAGGATGGCCGACTGAAATGCTGTGATTGTTTGCTGATGAGACGATGACAACGAATTACTTGTTCCTTTTGCTGCGCACAGCACGCATCCTTTGAGATTGTGTTTGTTGCATTTTTCAGCAGAGACGATATTGATTCCATGTGAATGGTCGGTTGGCTGGACGACTTCGCCGATGGACACGTCAGCCATCGGTGGTAGATGCCACGTTGGCTTACTGACTGAGTAGGATTGCAGTTGCTGGTTTCGTAGATCAGATTGAGATGGTGGTGCAGGTTTACCACACACGTTTGCAAAACGCTTATCAGGAATCTCCGGTGCGACTTCTTTATTTCCGGATACGATGGATAGGTCTTTAGAATACGTTGACCAGCTTTCGTAGGCAGATACTCGTTCAACAGTAGGTTCAGTGGTGATATTGCGAAGAGATTGTGAACGTTCAACGTTTCGATCAGCCATAAGTTTGTCGTAACCAGCGAGACCATTAAGCCCCGTGCTGTTGCATACATCAGCGCCACTTGTACTTCGCAGCAGACCATTGACCTTCTCAGGAAAGCTCTGGTTCAAACCTCCGACGGCATATCCGTATGGTTCACGGGCGACAGGAGAGTTAAAGTGAGCATCCTGAGCAATCCATGGTTTATCATTGCTGGGTATACTACCAAACTGACTCATCGAGGGTTTTTCAGCACGAGATCCAAGTGCATATCGATCGAGAAGAGATTGGTAACTCTTCTTGTGGTTTCGGTCGGCCGACGAAGATGCACCGTCTTGTTGGTTCTTGGCCACGGGAATCCCACTGTACTTGAAATTCCGATCCACAGACTTCTGGTTATTCTCTTCATCCTCGTATCTGTACTCCCTCTCGGTATCGGTATCTTGTTCGGGTCCCAGGTGCAAAGCTTGTGATCTTGATCGCTCCAATTCTGATTGTAATTCTCTCAACTGGACCTCAAGCGATCGAATTTTTTTCGTGTCTTCTTCTCTCCACTTTGCGAACACCTCGTTGTCACGTTGATACTTCTTCAATTCATTTTCTTTCACTTCTAGGGCGACCGCAAATTCTCGTTGCATTATCTCCGTCTCCTTTATCCGCGACTCTTTTCTTCGGCGAAGTTCTGCTTCGAGACGGCCTTTAAGTTTTGCTATCTGGGCTCGAGCCATCAGTAACTCCGTATTGCCTGTGATTGTCTCATTTACTCGGACGACTTGCATAACAGATCGTGCTCGGTCGGCGAATTGCAGCGTCCGCAAGGTTTCTTCACAAAATTTTGCTGCCGGGCTGATCGTTGCAATTAGGCATGATTGTGTGTTACCACCAAAAGAATCTTGGAGAACTCGGGTTAGACTCGAATCTCTGTAGGGAATATGCCGCCTTCCTGCCTCAGCCAGGGCTGCAATACAGTTTCCCAGAGCCGATAAACTGGAGTTGATGTTCTTTAGTTCCAGAGAATGCTGGTCTTCCATATCAACATCAGTGTTCCACTTTTCCGAACCAGCAAGGTCCACCAGATTTAGTCGGGACTTCCTGACGCATTTCTCCCCATTTCCCAGGGCTGTCTCTGTCATCACGTTGATTTGAGCAATTGCGTGACTTCGGCTACTGCTGGAATTATATTCAGTCTCACGAATAGACCGATTCCGTCGCCCTCTCACCAGAAGCTGAAGTGCGTCCGCTGTAGATGTAAATCGTTCACAAGACAAACCCTGAAGGACGACGGAGGTTCCCCCTTCAATAGTTGGCAGTTCACGGATAACGAGTGGCTTTTGTCGCTTCTTGTCCGTCAATAAGTCAAAGACGCGATCGTTATAAATCTGTAGAAAGCTAAATTGCAGTTCAAAACGCGATTGTCCCAGATGACTTCTCGTCGCGGTCTGAGCGACAAGGTGAGCAATAGCGCGAGGAATTATACCCCAGGACAACGGAGGCAAATTGGCCGTATCGATTTGAAGACTTGCCGGGTCGATTTCGTCGCCAAATATTGTATGCGTTTTTCCAGTGCCAGTTTGACCGTAAGCAAATACAGTTGCGTTGAAACCAGCGAGGGCAGCATCAATATTTGGTAAAACCGCTCCCCATACATCTTCCTGGGATGAAGTGTCCGAGAAGACGCGGTCGAACTGGCACTCGGTCACCGATCCCGTCGCGGAGGAACTCACTCGTATACATTTGTGAGTTTCGACGCATGATACACAGTCACTTCCCCCCTCGAGTTTAGGTGTTGGTCGTACTCGAACGAACACTTGAATCCGCTGTTGACTGGATGGTCTCGGGATAACGTCGTTCACGTTTCCTTGTGTTTCTGGTTGAATCACGTGTTGTGGCTCTACGCCTTCCTGAGAGGAGGCGGCTGGTATGTCGGTATTCTCCTCTTGGAGATTCTGAGACTCTGTCGCGACTTCGATCACAAACACCCTTGTATCCTGCTCAACTGCTCGTGGCAGCTGATCCATTGAAAGCCTGAGTGATCCTTCTTCTTCGTCCCCAAGTGATTCGGCTGGTCTGCATTGATCATCGCCACATTCAGACAATCGACTGCTTTCCAGTGTCCAAGACCTCAACGTTGTTGGGCCAGTTGGTGGCCGGCTACTGGTTGCATCGTTGGAGAAGAGTTCCCACACATCACAATGCCGGGCATCTGCATCATTGGTACTGATTGTTTCGGCATCTGATGCAGCGGTTGAAGGAGTCGATGGAATATTGTCACGATGCGTCACGACTGTCAGCGTCTGGTGGAGGTGTGAGCCAGGAGCGAGATTCAAGTCGGATGGCGATTGAAGCGACCCGTCTTTGGGCATCACATTCATATCATGCCATCACCGCAACCAAACGGCCGAGCACCACATCATTGCAACAGAGCGGCAGTCGCGCACACCTGCAGCAAGCGCGTTGCAGGCGACGACATAAAAATAAAACTCACCTCCCCGTTGGCCGAACCTCTATTTCCTGGTTACATATGGATCCACTACTAATCTTCACTAATCTTCAATCTGCATTAAAAAGAGCAGTAAGCATCAAGATTCAGTCGAATTCCGACGAGGACAATACCACCTACCAGTTGAGGATACAATTCTTCGACGACACCGTCAAAATCACTTGGTTCCATCACGTCGACGAGAGCATCCACAAGACTTGGCTCATCATTCATAACAAGTGAGCGGCGAGAGCTCGCGCGGTTCCCAATCGCTGGGGCATTCCCATTCTCTGGTTTGATTTGGTACCGAGTACTCCTCCTGGACGGAGTAGTAATTTCTGTGTCCGCATTGAGACGCTTTCGCTTTGACGGAGTTACTTCCAGTGCGGATTCCCGTGGCCGTTTAGGGCTGTCATCAACTGATGATGACAAACGAGCGCTCGATCGTCTAACTCCCTGCGAGATGTCGCTGTGAAATTCAGATTCGTCGGCATTTCTCCTGTGGCGGGACCGCGACGCCGTCGAGTCATTTGCGTGGCGTTGAGACGATTTTGCAGGTGGAGCAGCACGTTTCGGTATGTCTGTCAACTCCTCCCCTGTGATCTCCCGAAAGATGTCCTTCATTATCGTTGTTGGTCGCTTCTTGAGGATCATTTCGATAGATAGTTCCATCTTTGGCATGGCACACAAGTTCAACAAACGCTTCTTTTGGCGATCTCGTTGGCGCGTCATCTCCACAATCATTCGTCCTCGTTCGAGAACACGACGAAGCTCTTGTAAATGGGAGAAGATTTCGCCAGTGAACCATGATTGTCGCTTTTCATCATAACCGACCGCAGCAGGTGGGTGACCTGGGCAGTAGAACTTCCACTCCGACTTGTTTGATCTACTGATGAAGAACTTTTTTCTCGCAGCACACGTTGGATGAAATTTCTTGGGGCAGTTTCCACATGCCACCATATTGCGCTACACAAATTCAGTCAACGGGTTAGATGCTTAGCCACCGCGTCAGTGCAAACGTTGAACTTACTCCGCGTTGTTGGCACAAATCGCACCGCCCGATAATATCACTCACAACAGACGGGCAACTTGTGCAGAGCATGTGGTGGCGACGATACAACTTCGTTTTCGTCATTTTCGCACAGAATACGTGAATCCATTTGTCGGTTGTATCACCGATTGTCATAATTGGCATCGAGTTGGGCAAGGTGCTGTTCGCCTTCACGATGCCTGCTCCACTATTGTCGTTGTACATAGAGCAGGGCATCATGTAGTCGCTTGTACGGTCACACAGCACGCATCCTGACTTGGCCATCGTCTTGTCGCCAATACACTTGCTACATCGCTCGCAAATCCAGTTGCTGCACATAAGTTCAGCTACATCGTCGGAGTCTGAGATACAGCACGCCGCGTGGATGAATGTATTGCAATACTGGCAGCGAAGCATAAGCTGGCGCTTGTTTAGGTCCTTGAAATCCTTGATGTCGTCTGAAACAGGATTCGCAAACTCGAAGCAAGCAGCGCACAGCTCCTGATCTGTCCATACATCAGATGGATCGTCGTCTTGATCAATTACAATCGTGTTCGAGTTCGCAAAGCCGATTCTCTCTCGTTTGCTCAGAGTCTTATAAAACAAGTCGATGCGGAAACGGCGGCGGTTTTTTCGTTGCGTGATGAGCATATCGGGAGTGTAGCCATCGTCCAAATGATCTTCGCAGAACATCTGAAACTTCAGGCCTCCTCCACCGCCGCGATATACATATGAATTCTCCCTGACTCGAACCGTCATCTGCAAACCTTCGAACCAACCGCAAAGTGGATGATACGATTTTCCACAATCAGAATGACAACAGCGAATTGTCCGTCCACAAGCAACACGACAATACTGGCACAATGATCCCTGTTGGAGACATGATTGAGGGCTTTGTACAACCGCATCATGGAGCGGTTCCCTTTGCGGCAAGATGAGTGCTTGGATTTCACCGACAGGATCAGCAAAGCGGCAGAGATGCTTTAAATTGACCAGTTTGATATCTGCGAGTAATTCAAGATCCCCAACCCACACCCCAGGACACCAGAGAGCGCAAACCACATGCACCCACTTTCCATCCACAGTTCTCTTGAAGGCACCGTCGCGCAATGGGCAAAGCTGGCAATAAACTTCAGATGCGGCGTCTCGCCCGTCGTCTGTAAGACGGCATCGATCACAATAAAACTCGTTGCTGGGTACGCGCTGGACTCCGTAGCAGCGCTGGTGAACCGCCAGGTCGCAACGGTCACAAAAAATAATGGGATTTGATTCTGGTGATTGCCCGTCAAAACAAATAACACAAGTCCCGTCATCGATTGGTTCTTCTTCGTCATCGGACTTGTCGCCCTTATCGCCATCACTTGACTCTTCGACTGCCCGCCAAAATTCTCTGTAACCGGTCAACAAGCTGGCACACAACGTTTTCCATGCTGCGTACTGGCGATAGTATGCCTCTGTGACCGAAGATGTGCGCTGGAGTTCGTTTTCAAATTGGCCACGAATGTGCGTCTTTCGACACAGCGTTCGCATCGAGAATCGATTCTGCCGCATTTGCTCGTTCAGCTTGTCCATCAGCAATCCAATTTCTGGCGTGAGTTCATCGAATGAAGCAGATTTGTCGGTTGCCTGGGTCAGATCAATTGTCGGCGCTATCTCACTAAGTTCTTCCAGTGCCATCCAAACACCCGGGTCACACTCGGCTGGCACTTTATCCAAGGCTCCGCCAGCAATTGTAGACAGCGTATCATGGTGGAATTTACTCCACACTGCATTTGAATCATCGGGTTCGGGATGGCCAACACGAACGCCGATGCGGCAATCAGCTTCATCACCGTTGGAGTTGGTGAACTTGACGCGCAGAGCGTTTGAGGATGTCCCTGGCTTGAAGTCGGTGGGACAACTGTTCCCCGCACAGTGCTCGAGGGTGACGACAGGCTTGGCGAAGTGGTCATCGACACAACGCATTCGGCTGCTTCTCATCACATGGTCGTCGCGATGAACGATGCTCTTGAGGGTGAGTCGATTCGGCTGCTCTGGCGATCGGTCAAAGAGGACAACGTCCGAGCAGTTGAGCAGGGGTGCATGGGGATTCGCTTTGTGGGTGAAATTCCCAATATCCTCCAACTTGGCGCCACAGAGATTCTTGCACAGGGGCTCCATTCGCTTCTTCAGCAAGACCTTGGCACTGAAAAAGTGGGTATTCATCATCCGCCAGAAGGTTGTCGAGTCCAAGAGGCTCCCGGCGCTTTGTCCCGGCCACGTCGCGAACAGAACATCCGAGAGGTCGACGGCCGATGCCGTGGATCCGATGCCGTTCTCTTGGGTCAGATCGACGGTATTCGCCGCCGCGCCGTTCAGGGCCGAGCGCGTGGGCACGGTCGCATTCGGGCTCTTGGCCGCCCGCTGGGGCGCGTCCCCTCGGGCCCTGCAGCGGTTCTTGAGGTGGCCCATCATCAGCGTCTCCCGGACCTTCTCGCCGCACTTGGGGCAGACCCGCTGTTGGGGATTCCGGCGGTTCTTCTTGGCCGGGGAGGCCGTGCCTTTGGTCTTCCGGGGGCCCTCGGCGGGGCCGTCCTTGCCATGGCCGCCGATGGCGTAGGCGATCGCCGGGGGCTTGATGCCCAGGGCCTCCATGCGCTTCTTCCGGAGACGGACCTCCTCCTTCGTGAGCCACATGAGCAGGCACTGCGCGGCGTGTCGGTCCTTGTGCAAGGCGGGGACCTTGCTCTGGCAGATCTGGCACTTGCCATTGACCACGGGCCCGTGGTGGGCATACTTGACCAGCAAGGGCGAGGCCCGCCACGAGTCATCGACCATCTCAAACTTGCGCGTCTCGACGTCCCCGAGGTGGGCCTTGCAGTGATACACCTGCTGGTTCTGGTTGTTGTAGCCCGTGAAGATGACATCCGAGGGCGCGCGGAGGGCGCAGAGGACGTGAAAGGGCCGCGCGCAGCGGCCGCTGATGCACTGGATGCAGCCCCCGCGCTGGCCGCAGATCGCGCACTTGAGCGTCTCGCGGCTGCGGTCGAGGAGCCCGAGGTCCAGGGCCTCGTCGAGGTCCCCCCGGAGGCTGTGCGAGAGCTCGGGGATCCACAGCACGCAGAGCACGTGGCACCAGAGCCCCCGCTGCGTCGCCTGCCGGAGGGCGCCGCCCTCGATCGGGCAGATCGCGCAGTGCGGGCGGAGCCCATGGCCCCCCGGGGCCGCCGGCGTCGGATCGTGGCCCTGCGCGAGGAGGAACGCGCAGGGCTCGCAGTGCCAGCGCCCGACGTCTGCGGGCACCGAGACCCCATAGCACTTGACGTGCACCAGCAGCGCGCAGCCCGCGCACTCGATCAGCGCCGTGCCGTGGTAATCGACGGCGTCGAGGCACACGCAGCAGCGCTTGTCCCCCCGCCCGGCGGCGGCAGGGGCCATGGCATCGGCGGCGGCGGCCATCGTCTGCCCTTCCTTCAGTGGTCCCTTGTTGGTTGCCGTGGTGCACACAGATCGAGAGGGTTACGCGGTGGTGACGGCAGGCACCGGGGACCAACACTCCCCCCCGGCCCACCCAGTGTTGAAAACGCAGTGTTTGATTCATCCCAGACACACACGTGGAGAAGTGATTCCAACAGTTTCCAATTTTAGACCGGATGAAAACATGTTTTAAATACCGATTGCATTTTGACCAATGAACGTCGGACTGGTCGATTCTCATCATTAGCGCTTGGACATGATGGGTTCCCGACCAGATTGTGGGCTCGCCAGCAGCGGATTTCTCTCAGTGGCTAGCGATGCCTATGCAATGTCTCCGCCGGCGACTTCCCGAGACCACGACGACGGAGACGATGGCGGGGGACCATTCACCAAGAGACTCGATGTCGGCGCGCCAGGTCGTGACACGCGAGGTGGACTGCCGGTGGCTTTTTAACCACCTCTTCGTGGGCATCCTTGTTGTTGATGCCCGGCCAGCGGAGCATTTTGCGAGCAACACGCTGGTCAATGCCGTGAGTGTCCCACCGATGACCCAGGTGACGGCCATGGAGCAAGTCGAGGCCCTACTGGCCCCCCAGGAACGAGAACTCTTCTCCTACGCCAAGCGCAGCCTGCGGGTGGTGGTGATTGTCGGGGAGTCGACTAGCGAGAATGCTGCATGGTGTCGCACGCTCCAGGAGCTCCTCGTCCGCGAGGAGGCCGTGGTCTGCGTATCGATGCTTCGCGAGGGCTTTGCAGTCTTCCGTGCACGGTATCCCTTCTACACGGTCAATGGCCACAAGTCCGCGATCGTCTCGGCGACGACCTCGAATCACCGTGTGACCTACCCCAATGAGATTCTCGATGACTTTCTCTACCTCGGAAACCTCTGGCAGGCCGAGAACCGGCAGATCATGGAGGACCTCGGGATCACACACATTGTCAATGCGACATTGGATCTCGGGAACGTCTTCGAGGCCGACGGCGTCAAGTATCATGAGGTCAAGATCCCCGACCAGCCGAAAGCCGACAGTATGTCCTTCTTCGACAGCACCTTCGAATTTATCCACTCTGCGCGTGTGCAAGCCCACCCCGATGCGGACCCGACCCTCCGACAACAGCGTCCGCGAGTGTTTGTGCACTGCACACAGGGCATCTCCCGCTCGGCGACGCTCGTCATCATGTACCTCATGCGTGCGGAACAGTGGACGCTTGTGATGGCCTTCAACCACACGCACAGCAGTCGGCCGATCGTCTTCCCCAACGACGGCTTTCTCCAGACGCTGATGCAGGAGGAAAGGCGCTTGCGGAACGGGGTCTGCAGCGTGGCGGACGAGGACCTCGACGAGCTCCTCCGTGGTCGCCTGGTGCCGACAGAGACGATCGTCTCGGCCGCGACGCCCGCCCCGACGGCGGTGGATCCCGTGCCCTCGAGCTCACCACCCGTGCTAGTAGTGGCCCCAGACCAGGCAACCAGGAGTTACCTGGAAGTTCGCGAAGATTGCGATGGCTGTCGTCGGGCGAAATGCTCGATCATGTGACGCCGGTGTGTTTGCGCATTGCGCCTCCCGGGGGGGGGGGGGGGC
>JAADYI010000158.1:0-27695 GCA_023338185.1 Lagenidium sp. CBS 127285
CGGGCATCAGGCGAGGCAACCGGATCAAGGATCTTCGTCCGTTCATTCCACGCGGACCAGGCTCCTGGCACTCCGGGATCAGCCCGACTCGCTACTCCTGGATATTGAACGCAGCACGCACGTCCGTCCAAAGGACTGCAGGACAGTACTGTAGCTGGGCTCCAACGTGGAGCCCCAATGCAATGTGAGGAGGGTTTTGGACGTGATGTCCTAAAGTCGATGGGTTCATGGCCCCATGTACGTCGTGGGCTTCATGGCCCCAGTCCCTCTTTGCGTGTACCCATTTTGGGGCTGTATCCATCTTACAGTTTAAGTTCGCGACTGCGACCACATACGCACTTTTTCCATGAGTAACCCTCTGTGTAACTTCATGGGAAAGTAAAATGATCTTGGAGAGGAGGATGCATGGGACAAGTGGTGGTGCATTGGCAATCGCGGTCGTGCTACTCCTGAGCGGCGGCGGCCTGCAGTCGGCGGCGCGGATGCCCCCAGTAGAAGGCGCCCCCATCCGGACGCTGACCCTGTGGCCCGCGGAGCTGAACGCCACTCTCCGTTGGACGCCTCCCACTGCCGGTGAGCACTTGGATCCCACAGCCGACGAGGATGCAAAATGGGAATGGACGAGCACGGGCGGCGGGGTTCTGGGCTCATCTTTCCTCCCCGATGCCGTGATTATCCCCGGCGCCGGGGTTCATTTGCCCGTTGGCGACGCCATGACGTCCTTTCAGGTACGTGTGTGTGTGTGGATTGCCGACAATGATGATGATGATGGTGGTGGCTCATCATGGCTCATCATGGCTCATCATGGCGGGGGGGGCAACACAACGCAGCTCACCTACGTCCCCGGGTCCGCGCCGCCGTCGACGACGTTCGATCGCGTCTACGGATCCGCAGTCGGGGTCCCCCACCACCTCCACGCCACGGGGCTCCACGTTCATCTCGAGGTCAAACTCTCATCCAGTCCCGGGCCGTCGGCATGGGAGGCGATCACCCGCCACCTCGTGACGGAAGCGCTGGGCCCCTTTCGCTTCTCCTCGTCCTTGTCATCAGAACTCGCACGCGGCGGCTTCCTCGCAAGCGCCGTGTGCCCGACGTCGGTCCTCGGCACCGCGCAGCCGCCCCCCCGTTGTCTCGCCGCGTCCTGGCCGGCCACCGATGTCGCCACAAAGGACGATCTCGTTGAGATGCTCGTGCACCAGCATTTCCCGGCGATAACCCGCGGTAGCGAGGGTCCCCAGCTACGAGCATTGATCGCGACGGCCCGGCGAGTTGGTGATGATCTGGTGGTGGACCACGAGCTCCTGTGGTGGTCGCCGGCACCGACGACCCAGCGAGAGCCAACATTGCGCGGCCGACTCGCTGAGCGAACGCTCGTCGTGTCCTCCATCGATGAGACGTCCGGTACAGCCACTGTGACGATGCATCAGGCGACTGTGGAATCGACGACGGTGACCGTCGACCTCCCACCCATCGATAGACTCGCGGCGGCCGCTGTCAAGGTCCACGTCATCGGTGAGGGCTTCCACCAGCGGGTGCAGATCGAGATCCGCCCGACGCCCGGGCGATGGCCTTTGACGTGCCTCTCGGAGGAGATCACGCTCCTGGCTTCCATCCCGCTCTCGAGCACGGTCTATGCGGATCTTGACGAACTGCGGGTACGAGCTGTCCCAAGTTCTGGAAGCTCATCAACAGAGCGGGCTCTCTGACGGAAGATGATTGTTCCTTGCAGCGAATGGAGCGTTTTGGCTCGCTGCGACTCGTCTCGGAGGTCAAGCACATCGAAATCGAGCGCCCATCGTCGGTCTCCGGTCAGCACTCCATAGCTCTCGAGTTTCCGAGGTAGGTTTTGCAAATGAACGAAGCTCAGCGATGACTCGAAGCTCATAATGTATCTGTCATTGTTGGATGTGGCAGATGTTCCTCATCCGATGATAGCAGCCTGTTGGTCGAGTTCCCCATTCACCTGCGGTATCAATCGCCCTCGGAGACAGACTACTTTGCCTCGGCGACGCTCGTTGCCCCTGAACTCTGGGTTGCCTGCGGGAAGAGCCATCGTGATCAGGTCGTGCAGCCCCAGAATCTCAAGGCAACAGGTCTCCCAGCGACATTCACGGTCCGTCCGAGCTCGAGGAAAAAAGCACGCGAGAATCGTATCACGCCGTGACTCACATGCCATACTCTCGGTGGTGATTCTCTTAGAAATGGCTCCACGATTCGCCGTCGCACTGGCGCCGGGTGGCTCCGTCGGAGCCCGTCACCATCGCACCCGTGGCCGTTCCCGTGGGCTTTCGACCCCACGGACCCCTGGTCAGCACGCTCACGCTCTCGGTCACGGCCCTCGGCGCCCTCGTGCTCATCTACGTGGCGATTTCGTCCAAGTCACCACGACCTCATTCCAACATCTCCACGGCTCCCTGGCGGCCAAAGCGGGCGTGAGCGCGTGGGATCGTGCCTCACGATCCCGTTATCACCAAAGATTGAACTCACGCAAGTGAGCAACACTTGCATTCCCCACTTCCCCACCTCATCGAAATTTAAAAAAAAAATGAGACCTTGCAGGCACGGATCACGACAAGGATGACAAACAAATGGGCCCCGCAATGATTCACTCGCGCGAGTCGGCCCGCCGTCGGGCGGCGTTGGCCTCGAGGAGCCGCAGCGCGAGCGTCGCGTGATCCAGCACGGTGACGGTGTAATGATGCACCCGCCGGGTCTGGATGTCCCTCGTGATGGGCGTCGGGGGAAACGACTCGGGTGAGATGATGCCCACAAAGCCCCCGTCGGCGAGGTCCTCGGGGCCGAGGGGCCCGAGCCCGAGGTCGTCGAGGTCCTCGTCCGGCGGGGGGTACACGACGGCCACGCGGAAGAGATTCAGGGGGATGCTCGTGTGCATCATCTTGCGCATCCGGCGGGTCATCTCTGTCGGCACCCGTGACTCGGCCTCCATGTACTCGACGGCCCAGCCGGGCTCCACGGGCACGAACGCACGGCCCCCACCGTCGGCGCTGCTGTGATGGGTACTCGTGGTGGCGTCGAGTTGATCCACCCTGCGCAGGTGACCGGGGTCATCCTCGAGATGCCCGAGGCATCCGCCCGCCGCGCACAACGAGCATGGAGCCGTCTGCGTTGGCGGGAGACTCCAGCGGCGGCTCGCGGCGTGTTGGCGCTGGTAGTGGCTCTCGTCGCACTTGTCATCCGGGGACGTCAACGGGGTCTGGGCGTGCCACGGCGGCGGCGAGCGGTCGTCCCCAGTCATCGGGAAGCGCAGGAGCCGCTGGATGCGGTGCATGATTTGTCGGTAGAGCCGCTGGACGAGCGTCGCGTCCTCGGCGACCACGCTCTCGGGCTCGGCGGGGGCGATGTCGACCATCATCTCATGTGTGTCGATATGGGCCATGGTCGTCGCGGCGGCGGCGGTCGTCGGGACCGAGGGCGATGCCATCGCCGACAGGGCGGCGGCGTTGGCGCAGGCAGCCGTCGGATGATCCGGCTGTTCGAGGAGCGCGAGCCAAAAGGTCGTAAACTCGGCATCCGAGAGCGCGACAAATGATGTCGCGCAGTGCTCGAGCGACGCCGCCGCGCACACGGGAAGGTGCGTGTGGAGGTGCCAGTACCATTCGAGGATCGCGCGCACGCAGCCCCGGGCCCGGGGGCGGTCGAGGTGGTAGAGCACGAACGCCACGGACCGGAGGATCGACCGCTCGACGGCCACGACGACCGTCTGCGCGTACGAGGCCGGAGGCGGTGGTGGCGGTGGCGACGACGACAAGGACAACGAGGATGAGGCCATTGTCGGGGCGACTGCCAATGGCGGCGAGGAGACAATCGAGACGGGGTGATACTCGGACGCCGACGTTGGGCTCTTGCGCTTGAGGCTCGCGGGGGAGCGCGGGGTCGCTGCCATGGCCATGGCCACGGCCATCGGTGGAAGCGGGTGCGACGACGGCTGCAGCCGCGGGGGCGGGGGCCCCTGATACACGCGGTGCCTCGAGTGCGGTGGTGGCGGTTCGAGCCCGTCGCCGCTCATGACGGTCGCCCGGGTGACGGTCGTTGGTGGTGCGGATGACGCTGCTGCTTGGGGTCGGTCGACCGATGACGTCGCCAGGCCGTTGCGGGCAGCACGCGGCCCCGCCCGCCCCTCGAGTCTGAGCGAGGCGACAGAAGATTCGTGCGATCCTCGACGACGCGCACGGGGGCGTTGCAAGAGCAGCAGCGCAGGCGGCCTCCCACTGCGCTGGTGGTGGCCATTGGCGTTGGGTTCCTGGCTCGCGATCCGTTTTTCTATAATTTGTTTGTCCGGGTTTTTCGAAGCACACACACATCCAGCTGCAACTGCATGCACGTCCCACTTCACTGCGAAGTGTATCAAGATACGACAGGATTGGTCAAAATATTGTGAGCCTCAAGTTCAATCTACAACAACGTGGGCATGATGATGAGAACATTGTTTTATACTTTGAGATTATTCCTGAAAAAAAACTGCATAGTGAATGGATTTGAATCAATATATTGTTGAAATCGTTCGTAACCCGCCATCATTCTGACAGACAACGTGTATCCCTGACCATCCGCACTCCACGACGACAATCCAAGCTCCCACACCATAATGATGCTTTCATCGCTCACCGCTCGGGCGGTGTTCGTCGGTCGCGCTACGGCCATCGCGACCCGCAGTGGGTGCCGCCAGTCGCTCCGTCTGCAGGCGCTTCAATGCAACGGACGTTACGCCGGGGCCGCCGCCCAGGGGCTTAAGCAGGCCCCCATGATGGTGTCGTTCTCAACGTCCTCCCGGGACGAGACTAACTCCGGCCTCCCTCCCTTGCAGACGGTCGACGAGCTCCTCGCGGAGAACGAGGCCCTGCGGAAGGAGGTCGCGTCGCTCAAGGAGCAGCTTGCCAACGTCAAGCCCGGGCTCATGGGGACGATCAAGCAGTATGGCCTGCCCTTCTTCTTTTGGTGGACGGGGCTCTACCTCGCGACTGGCGTCGGCTTTTACGGGGCCTTTGATCTCGGGCTCCTCGACGGCGCCCAAGTGATCGACTTTGTGTTCTCGCTCGGCCTTGACCGGTTCATCGACCCCGCGCAGCTCGACCCCAAGCACGGTAACCTCGCCTTGGCGATCATCGTCAACGAGATGGTCGAGCCAATCCGCTTCCCCTTTGCCCTCGCGACAATTCCATACGTGAAGAAGGCGCTGACCCGCGAGCCGGCGAAGTAAGGAACGACCTCCGCGTGGAGATGCTTGATTGGAATAGACTCGTGTTCGTCAGTGCCGTCGTCGTTATGTTGGTGTGCAGGAGGAGCGGAAGAACACAACACGAATATTAGACCACCCACTCACCAGCATTGGTTTCACGATTGTATTGTATTAGAGGAACGGCATCCAGCCGATGTACATCTGTGCGAGGTTTTCGTGGGAGGTGGCTTCGTGGATGAGCTTGTCGACCTGTCCCTGCACAGACAGGGGTAGCGTTTCGTTCTCAGGCAGGAGGCTGCGATGGGAACTTGATACCAATGGACGAATGGCATCTCCGAGATTGTAGATCCCACGTAGCCGGTCATCAATCGTTCGAAGGATCACTCTCGTCTCCTCCTTGCTGCGATCACTCGGAATCTCTGTGATGTTTCGGCCGCCCGCACCCGAGCCTTGGACATTTTTTCCCCGCCGACCCCACTCAACCAATGGATCATGAATGAAAGACTCGAGCACGCTCCGCAGGGTCTCCTTGTTACCCCGCAAAAGTTCCATGGTGACCTCACTCACACGACGAAAGACGCCCTCATACCCCGTTATCCCAAACGCATCAATCATATTGGGAGTCAGTCGGAACGGCACAATTTCAGGCTTGGCAAGCTTTAGACCCTTGTCAAACAAACAATCGAAGTCGACATGAACGCACTCGCCGTTCTTGCAATCTATCAGGATATTCTCCCCATGTCTATCACCAAGGCCAATGATATGACCAACCATTGACCACACAGCAGCAGATCTGGAGAACATCAACCTGGCCTCAAACCATGCTGTAGGGTCGGCGAAGTTGTTGTAAAACCATTGATGAAAACGTGGCGTAAACACCGGTAGTGTCAGAATCTTTCGACGGTAGTACAACGCCATCATCATGACGTTGTCCGCGTATTTCTTCTGCATTCCCAAAAACCTTTCCTTGATCTCGTGTGTCAGCCGCACTGGCTGGATAAAACCTCTCTCAGTTTTGTGGATCTGGCCAATTAGTTGACGCATCGCTCGTGTGTTTTGAACCCATTCCATCAGTCCACTTTCCTCGTTCAAACATACCACGGCGTATGTTCGCAAACGTAACTTACGCTTCCGTCCTTCCCGATCTTTCTGAAGAAGTTTGTTGATCATTGTGTTGAATTCCATCATTCGAGCGTCTTTACGGAGGTCTCCCGTTTTCTCCCGCTTGCATAAGAAAGGATACACCAACCCGTCCGTTCCAGTCATCTCAATTCTTTTTGGTTTTTCCTTGGTCATCATTACGTCCGCTTTGTCGGAGAAGCTCTTGATGTGAATTTGAGAATGAAGTGAGAACGCTGTGTGGTGGCTATCAGCTGGTGCTAGACCTGAAGCAGGAAGTATAGTACTGAGCCCAGCTTGAACTGGAATGAGGATCTTTGTTCTAACCCGACTGAGACGAATGTGAATCTTGCGTTGGTTGCCAGGATCATGCCCTGCTAAACTAATAAGCTCCTCGGCTAACCTCATACCTTCGGCAAAGCTATTGGCGATTTCTTGCTGTCCAATCGAAACAAACTGCCTTTGAGTACCCGCAATAATATCTCTTGCTCGATTTCGTCGTTGCGAATTGAGTGATCGAGACAGTCCCAGCAGCGGCCACATCGACTGAGTCGGGTACGTAAGAAGTACCTTCATCATGATTTTCTTCACCCCTTCAACAACAATTGGATTTGGATGGCAAATGCGTGAGGTCACTTGAGGAAAGCAGACCAACCACTCGTATGCAGGAAGAACATCCATCGCATTGGTCACAACTTGGTTAATGTCAGAGAGTATCTGTTGCTCAGGGTTTGTCTGACTCAAATCAGATTCAATACTCCGCATTGCCTTGTTAACTTTGCTCACTTTAACCACTCCCGACTGAAGTAGCTCCCCATATTCGAACCATAAGGTTAACAATCGAGGCATTGATTGGAACACGTGCTTTGTTCCAAAAGAGAGAGCCAGCACATAATTCTTCATCAGGTTGATTAGATGGGAGTGAAATATCCCGTCAACTGTGATCGTGCCATCGTCAGTTCGTGGAGCACTGGACGACGACGAACTCGAGTGAGTATCGGGGTGACTAACACTGAGCAAGTACTCGTAGTATTTTGCCAAGAAAAAGTATCCCTTTTCCCACTTCGAGTCGAACTTGATAACTGCTTCGTAGCGTTCTACGACTTTCTTGCCTTGGCGTTGGCCAGACTCTTGCATCCAGTTTGTCGCTAGGAGAAGATTCTTGGCACAGAAATGAGGATCTTCCACGTTGAAATCCAACTTGGTTGCATCAATGTCAACAGGCTCAAGTATTTGCAGAGCCTCGTACATACGGTCCTGTGCAACCATTAATTTTGCTTTTTCAAGCAAAGCATATTGGTTGTCAAGTGCTTCGGCGTGCATGAGCGCACTATTTGCTGTTCGGATGTATCCTTCCTTCCTTGCCATTTTAGCGTATTGTAACCAGTTATGAGACACCTCACTCTGGAGGTCGGCCTCTTCGAGCATGACTCTTCGTAGTGCAAGAATAGGATCCCTGAACTTTAATTGTGCTGAAAGGATATTGTAACGAGACTCCCAAGGACACTGCAATTGCCACCTCTGGTACCGTTCATCAGGTTCCAAGTCGCGAGATTGCGCTAAGGTTAGATAGCCTTGCTCAGCTTCATGAAGGAAATGCAACTTATGAAGCAAAGGATAAGCCCGTTGATACGACTCGGCACATGCCGCAGCAAGCGGTCCCATGATCTCTAACCGTGCATCGTGAAGATTTCGCATCAACGACACGTGATCTCCATCATGAAAACTATTCAGAACTCGCACAAGCGTCAGTTGAGAAACCTCTAGGTTCCGAAAACGTGAAGAAATGCCACCTTGAGTTAGAGAGTTGGAAAGCACTGAGTTTTGCCGCTCTGTATGCAGGAGATCAGCAACGAGGTCCCATCGAGACAGACGCCATGCGCACTCAAGTGCATGAGGATATAGAGTTCCGACGAACTCAGGCTCTTGGGTAACTATGCCATTGATGTGTTGTAGAGCACTCTCCAGCCGACCTAACTGAATGAGACACCGAACAATACCAGAATACAGATCGGGCTTCGCCCACCTGGGGTCACTTCCTCGAGCTCCTGGATTGATGTAACCGTTGCGTGACGGTGGCAGTCCATCCGTTAAACCAGCCGAGTAAAAACTTCGAGTTGCTTGAGCAGTTTGGACTTCTTGGATTGCTTGCTCATAGCAAGCGAGAGCATCTTCCCATTGTGCTAATTGCTCGTAGTCAACGATTTGGTGCAACAAATAGGCTAAACTTGACGCAGCCTCGTCATTTTCAGCTGCTCTGTCAGAAGTGCAGTCGGAATGTTTGTAGGCATCGTAAAGCCGTCGAAGTGTTGCAAGTCCTGTCAATGCATCAGGTTCATCTGCGCTACTGTACAATTGTTGTAAGTATGAAGCGTGCTTGGACACTACATTTAGCTCAACTGGTATCGAGATAATGCTAGATCCAGTCTCTGAATTTGACGAAGGCGGATTTTGTTGGCGCAAATAAACCTCAAAGTACTGGAGAGCCCGAGCGTAAGCCTTGATACCATACGCTGCACTTGAAAGGACCTGGCTAGGAATGTCTTTCAAAAATTCTTCAAGATTTTCCTTTTCTTGGTCGTCAAGTTCTGAAGGAACATCAGACGGTCTTGTCGGAGTTGGAGTTGCTCCACGCGATGCTGCACCACTTAGTGCCAGTCGTTTTTTTTCACTATTCCAGACCCACTCGTTGAGTTCGTCCAGAGTTGTGAAGATAGTTTGAGCGCACTGGTGGTGTCGACTAGAGTATTCACCAAAGGCTCTCTCGGTGGCATCATCTGACGATCCTGTCGACCCGCCAGCAGCCACATCATCCATCACACCATCGTCGGTCAAAACCGCCATAACTTCCTTCTTCACCTCTTCATAAACATCCGAACGCCCTGATCGCAGCACGTTTTGAATCATGTAGGGCAGCAAAAACCTTGCAATCTGGGGACTTGAAAGAAGAAGCTCACGACAAGCCCAGAAAATCTTTCGTTCTGGAGGCTGCGATAGGTGAATAAGTCGTCGACACCACGAATTGAGCCACCCCTCGTAGCTCAACTGGAACTTTTCATAGTGGGTCGTGTCGTCCACGCCAGGAAGCAACCCTCGGGTATCCTTCTTGTCTGAACCAGTCAGACCCCGCTTCTTTGGGTTCTTGATTGTATAATTGGTCGACCAGTACGGCTCAACAAATTGCAATACATTATTGCGCTCAAACCGTCTCTTCATCCACTCGACCATTGGCGCATCATTGTTCCGTCCACGACGTCCACTCGTGGACAACACTCCATCAACATTTTGGCCCGAGTGCTGTGGATCAGCTGTCAGCTCGGCCAAAAACTTTAACAATTCCTGAATCGCGAAAGCTACAGCGTCTGCGTTGTCAGGTGCAGCGCGTAACTCTTTCACAAGCCAGCTCTCAATCAACACACACGCCAAATCTTTTGTTGAATATTCAAACTTGGAGTCTTGTTTGCTTCTCGAAGAGACAGAAGAGAAAGCTGAACTTAACATTGTGAGTGGTATACGTGCTCCGTCAACCGCTCCCAACGCTCCTAAGCACTTGGAGCAAGCCAAACGAATACTTTCAGAGGTATCTGTCTTCGCCACATTTAGCACTGCGAAAAGGACGTCGAGAACAGTTGGGTCGACGTGAGCATCGCTCGCAGCATTCATGAGTATCTGTAAATCTTTTGACCTTGTTACCAGAGTGTGATGCAGCTGACCAAGGATAATTTCTCGAACTGACATATCCCAATGGTTGATAAATGGCAGCATATCCCTCAACACGTCGGTGATGTCTTTCGTTCGAGGATCACCGACTTCGGCGAGCAACACTGCATGAATGTCATCCAAATCTGTGCTCTCAGGAAGCAATACAACTTTTGGAAATGCTTGCTTCAGCTCGTTCCTTCGTTCAATAAAGAGATATCGCAGCAGATGAATTGCAAGTAGCCTTGGCTTTCGCACTTGGTCTTCGTCAGTCATTGTGTTGCCGATGGAAATGCCAATAGCAAGTTGTTCTAGACACCACATTGACCCCTTTGAGCTATATGTAGCCAAGTGTGAACGAGCACCACTGATACATGGTAGCACGCTGACTACGATGGAGACAAAGTTGGAATCTAGAGCTTTTGGAGTCAGCATTCGAATGAAGGTGTCCCAGGCTTGGATGGCACATTCTTGTAAATTTCGTTCCAATAAGCCAATCTTTAAGATGGCCATGACTTTTGGTACGAACGGGTCCAGGGCACCAGTGGATGTCCCTGCAACGGAATGCCGAAACACACCAAATAGACGGTTGATACTCTTGATTGCTCGTACAGCACGCGTGTGATTGGTCGATTTCACAGATATCTTCGAACCCAGTTCCGTCATCAAGGCTAAGAAAAAATGCCGAGGTAGAAGAAGGCTAGATTCCGAGTGACCAGAATTTTCATCTTGGTCTTGGTTCAAATACTGAGATATTTCACGAAATGCCTTTTTGGCCATCGTGGATTGTTCGCCACCTAGCTCCCAAGCAAGCAAATTGAGTAAACGTAGCGGTGAGTGAGACATTACGTCTCGAATTGTCGAATTCTCCGGCAAGAATCCAAATAAAAACTCCCATCCCTTGATTCTGTTTTCGTTGCTTTCAGCTTCCACCTGATGAATAATAAGATCCTTCAGCACATACTCGATATTGTTCAAGAGTAATGAGGTAACAGTGGTTCGGCGTATTGGGATACCCTCTGAGCCATCTTCGTCCATATCCACATCCTCAGTGTTTTCTTCGTTGTACACCCGCACGAAGTTCATAATCATTGTATCATCTCGAAGAACGACGTATCTTGGTAGTACGTACGCAGCACTAGCGTGCAAGAATGCAGATGGTGTTAGTCGTGAAGCCATGAACGCCTCAACGAAATAATTAACACGACCAGATCGAAGTAGCCCATCCACAATTGGAAAGTACATCTCTTCTGGGAATTCAAGGAACAGTTTACGGAGGGAGGTTTGATGGAACGCGAGTACGCGGCCAATCTGATCGAAAACTGCCGATGACACATCTTGCCTGTTTCCATGCGCATACACCCAGATGAACAGTAGCTGGAGGACTCCCCAAACAAGGACACCAGAATTATCTGAAGTGGAAACATGGTTCGAGCATGAAAGAAGTCCCACCAGCTCTATGCAAGACTCCAAATGATTGCATTTTTCAGCCTGGATAGCTGTCTCGATTGACTCATTCAAAATTTCCATAGCGCCTTTCCCTTCTGACGGCCAAAGTAGCCCATTAAACACAAGTTCATTTGCCATCAATAATCGCAAGCCACGAATTGCTGTTCGGCGAATCGAACCATCCCCATCAATCATTTCGCTTGCAATGTGGGCGATAATCGAAGTTGCAGTTTCGCTCCCTTTGTCGAAGGCGCACGACCGAAGCGCAAAGGATGAGAGAGATAGCAATTCCTGACGGATGGCGATAGAATTCTTTTCAGGTAGCAAGCGCCGAAACACCAGGTTTAGGTCGTCAAGTCTAAGCATTGTGTCTCCATCGCTCGTTTCAGTTGACTGATGGTGTTTTACCTCGCTGCTCCCGTGTGGAACTTTATTCACAACACAGTTGAGTGAAGTATGGAGAGTCTTCACAATCGTTGCAAGAAGTTTGTCCGATGAATGATCCGGAATTAAGCGAAGAAGTGCGTCTATAGCGGCGGTTAAAGCGGTACGTCGATTCCTTCGGTCAATACCTTCAGCCATCGAATAAAATATCGCTGGGAACATCCAAGCACAGATACTTCGAAGATGCTCATCAGCCGTGTCGCAACAACCCCGAAGAAATGTGATTCCTGGACCTTGTTGCTGCCATTCCGTTGCTTCAAGTCTCATCGCGCCCGCACGCAACGCCACCAGTGACTGAATGAACGACGGGCATTCGGAGACGTCCAAACACGAAATTATGCGGCACACATAATCTCTTGTCTTCCAGTGTGATAAATAATCGGAGTGGTCCCCTCGGGCATTGTCTGCAGCTGTTACGCAACTCGCTAAAACCATATCAAAATCAACGTCTTGTAGTTGGATACAGCAGCTTGCTAATGGCATTGGTTGTTGTGACAAATAGTGCTCCAACCGAGAGTACATCTGGTCAAACCGACTGCGAATTCGAATGACTTCATGGTCTTGAAGATAGACAAGTACGACTCCAAGCAACTGAAAACAAGCACGAACTGAACTTGCACTTTGGAAGTCTTGATTGCTCCACGTACCAAGCAAAACTTCAATCTGTTGGTGTAGCATGCGAAATAGAACCTGGCACTCTGCTTTTGCCACCTTATCGATTGTTGAACGCAGTGGAAGCAACACACGGAGCGCTAGCAATGAGCAGCTTAGATTATTTTCGCCGCTCGTTTCGGCCCCAAAAAGCATGTAGCGGATCCAGCCTCCGAGGTCTTCAGCGGCACCCTTTGCTGTGTGACGTGTGTAGACATTCCGGCTGTCATTATGGCACTGTCCGGAAAGCTTCTTTCGCCGCTTAAACCGAGGCATATCAGTTGATGTATGTTGATTGTCAGCATCAAGGTTGGGCTGTGACAGAAAACCCTGCACATTGTGGCTTAGGAACTGTCGCAACCGTGTGCTGGAGGCCAAATACTTGTGCAAGGCCATCACAATTGTGTCCTGGGCTGGCTGGAGAAGCCTGGAAATATCGAGAACACAGATCACGTCGACAATGGAGCTGATCAGCACTCCAGACGCATCGTGAGTGAAACCTGACAAAAATGTGATGACAGCATTAACGAACTCCGATTTGAGCAGCGGTGATTCGAACTGCAGTAACCTATGAACATCAACGACTCTCTGGATCCATCTGAACGCTGCTAGGCGCAAGCGATCTCTCGTGAAGGGCGATAACGCTTCACAAACACACATAGTCTTTGACAGGATGAGAATTGCCAGTCTTTCGAGCGCTTCATCATGAACGAGATAGGGTGAAAGTTCAAGAATTCCATCCACAACTTTGAAAACTTGGTGATCTGAGGCCTGTGTACTCACCAATAGTCCCAATAGCAGATTTAATGTGGCAACCACAACATCGGAAACTTCTTTCCCGGAAATACTGAAGTCTCCAGTCGGCACCCGAGACGAACGCAACAGCTCGATATCTTTCGACACGATTGGTCGAACAAGGTTACATAGTCTAGAGAATGCCTCGCAACTGGATAACTGAAAAGTGTTTCGTCCCAGCAGTTCGATGATCAACGCTTCAGTTGATTTTCGAAGAGTGACGACACAGTGAAATGAGTCGACGTGAATCGTAGGCAACAATTTCTTCAGCTGTTCTTTTCGTTCCCAAACGAGCCCAGGGTCGTCGACTGGCACGCAACCACAGAGGTGCAAATTGGAGGTAGCCCCCAATGCACCATCGACGCCGTGATAGGCGTGAATAGCGGTATTAAGATAACATGAGATGGCACCTGCGTCGTTGCTCGCATCGGGGTGACGTTGCTCGAGGACTTCCTCGAGGAGGATGCAATCTTCCACGAGTTCTACCGTATCCGAAAAGAAGTGAAGGAATCCGTACAGATCATGGCGCTGAAGGAGCATCACCAGTTCGACGACCACACGTTTCACCTTGTCTTGGGCATCGACAAACCGAGCATTCGCGTAAAATGACACCAGGTAAAAAAGCATTGTGGCGATCGTAGGGAAGGATGATGGAGTACCTTCGAGATTCGCCGTCGTGGGGGTCCCCGAATTTACCTCCCCCTCCTCAAAGGCCGAGGGGGCGTGTGGGCACGCTCGGGCGTGTACCAGGAGCTCGAGCAACTCGCACATTTCCATGAGCATTTCCACGGCCTGAGCATCCGGGGCGGCGACGATCGTCCGCAGGAGCTTGGGAAGGAGCTTGCGCATCTTGGTGAACATGGGGCGACAGCGGGCGCTCTCGACGGTCTGCGCGTCGTGTTGCCGCCCATGTTGGCGGACCAGACGAAGGAGGCTCTGGATGTCCCGACGTCCCTGCTCAGCGCCGCCGCCGCCGCCGCCGCCGCCGGCCGATGGCGCGGGGCGGAGTGGGCCGCCGTTGGACGCCGAAGAAGGCGGTGGGGGCACGGGCGGACGACCGCCGCGTGGGTTTGCAGCGCGGCGGCGCCATTCCGCGGACATGGAGCCGCCCCGAGATGGTCGATGTTGTGTTGCCGTCGATGTTGTTGCCGCGGGTGACCAGCACTCTTGGTGACGATGATTGGGAGCACTGTGTACTGAATTAAATAAAACGTACTTTAGAGGATCATGTCAATATGCTCTCCTTGAGTTGTGAGTGGTGGCAGGCGGCATCATCATCGGACACGGCCACCAAGAGGACGACTCGGCGACATCATGGCGACTCGCGGCGTGTGGCAATTGCAGCAGGTGACAATTCGGTACTGCCAACACGGCGGCAGCAGCCGCCATGTCCGGTGCGTGTCTCAACGGTCGATTATTTGGAGTCGGCGGCCCAACGCAGAGCTGCTCACGCCATGGATGTGGCCCTCTCAACAGTCAGATGCTTCGCGACGAGCGATTCCTCAACTTCGTGAAGGCCAACCCCCAGATCACATTCCAGACTGAGATCAAGGGGGCTCGCCATCCGGTCCTCATTGGCGAATACAGTGAGTGCCCCGAGTGGATGTGCTGCGGGCTCTGATGGAAGCTGAGACGGTAATTTGCCACAGTCACCAACAACTCCAAGGTCATTGACGTCAAGAACCAGGAGATCCCGTTCGTCCTCAGCATGGTTCGTGTCCAATGCGTGTTCGTGCCCTCATTGGAAGGTGTTGATACGAGACTGTACTATCTTGCCGCAGCTCGAACGACTCCGGAACACGAGCGGCCGAAAGATGACTGCGATGAAGCGCCCCGTGATCTCCAAGCGTCCTACGATCCAGGGCATCTGGCAGCCAGATCTCGAGTTCCCGGAGTTTAAGATCGACCACCGCGCGTAGAGTTATTGTGTAGGACTGCGACGTACGGCACTGGTGGGGTAGAGCGTCGTCGACCGTGCCCCACGGTCCGAAAGAGCAGGCGAGAACAATCTATCGGTTGAACTGGGGATATTTCATTGTGTCTTTCAAAGTCAACGGACCGTGCCGTCAGGGGCCTCAACGTCGAGAAGGGTTCAACGACACGAGCGCAATATCAGCGTCCTTTGTTCGGTCACGGGGTGCTATTTTGTCATCGATCTACTCCTTCTCGAAAATTGTACCTATACATGAATTACGACTTCACACGAGGTCAAAGCAAGCTCTCGCTTGGTCAGACGTGGTGTCCCCTACTCCCATGGTGCCAGCATTGAGCCCAGGTATAGCCCACGCAAGTCCCAATGCGCGGTAGCTTAGAAACCGTGCAAGACGACCTGGGCATCCGAGCAGATCTCCTGGTCGACGAGGAAGTCCTTGATGTTGGTGCGCTGGTCACCCGAGAGCTGGAGAATCTCGCCGAGCTCGTCATCCTTAACGATGGCACCGTTGCAGCTGAAGTTCTTCTTGAACGCCTTCAAGATGCGCTTGATGTCCAAGTCATCAGCGAGGCCCTGGACCGTGGTCAAACACTTGCGGCCGTTACGCTGCTGCACGCGGACGTGGACCTTGCCGCCGCCCAAGCCCGAGTCGTCCTTGGCATCGGCAAAGGCATCTAAATCACGCACAGCGGTCAATCAGCACTGAGCGACAGACGTCATGAACCACCCACTCCCTCGTGGCATCCAGCGACGCGATTGCGCATCCAATGATATCAACATGAAGCGAGGACAACGCCGCACACGCCATCGAGGGTCACGGTGGGCGATCATCGTGTCATCCCCACGCACCAAAGGTCTGGAAGTTCTGGATGTCGGCCATGTTGTGGGCGGAGTATTTGGTGTGTTGGATTGAGTCAATCAGCACTGTCAGGAGGCCAATTGTTGGCTTGGCGAAGGGGAAGAGAGGAAGCCCCCCTAATCACGCAACTTTATGCTTGGTCTGCTCGGACATCGGGCACCCCTAAAAATGCAACGTACCCAATGGGCTACGATGGCATTGGACAAAATTCTGTTCTCAACGTACCGCTGTGGATTGGCTCAAAATGTTTACCACAGTTCATGAAGCGTTGCGGCTCATCGACGATGGCTTCGCGTCGAACATTGATCTCGACGACGACCTCGGATCGCGGCTTGCCTCGAGGACATGGGAAACACGATCAACGCGGCGCTGCGGGAGCCCGCGGCCGTCACGCTCGTTGACGCCATTGCGCCATTCGACAATCTCCGTGTCAGCGAGATCGAGGCCTATTGGCGGTGCTTCTACGATCACGCCAAGAGCTTCGCCCTCACGCGTCCAGACCTCCGCGTCATCTGCACAAAGGCCGCGCGCCTGGTTGATCCACACGCATTGGCGGGACGAGTTATCGAGCAAGCTGACCGAGCGTTTGACGTCTTTGTTGGCAATGACCGCGTGTCGAAGGATCGACAAGAGCATTCGGCAATGGGGGCTGCCCCCACAGTTATCGACGCCCTCGAGTTCCTCTCGGCGATGGTGTTCATTGGGGCCATGGGAATCGAGGATAAGATCGACCTGCTCTTTGATTCATGGGACATGTCCGAGGACGGCGCGCTGGATCTCGATGAGTTCACTATCTCGCTCAAGTCAACACTCCTCGGACTCGCCAAGATCCTCCTGCCCAAAGTGACAGTGGCTGTAGCCGACAGAACCACGATGGAGGCCACGCAACGGGCTCGATTGTCATATTTAGACGACGACGAGATCGAAGTCCTCAGCGAGCGGATGTTTCGCGAAATCGCCAGACTTTCGTCCGCGAGTCTCAACCAAATTTCCATCAATTGCGACCAGTTCCGCGCGTACTGTCTCGAAAACAAGACTACGCGTGCACTGTTTGATTTGTTTGACAAGGTCGAGTCGTCGATAGCAGCAGGAAATCAAAAAGATGGCAGCATTACCGATGGTGACGGTGACATTCTCGAGTTCATGGACGAGGGCGTGATGCTCCAGACCAAGTTGCAGAAGGTGCAAGAGCCGGCACCGACGGACGCATCCGTATCGACGAGTTTCCCAGTTTCGGCAAATGATCATGGTGATGAATTTCTTGCTGTGAAGCCGTGGAAAGGTGCGATCGTTGCACCTAGTAGGTCACCTTCGCTAAGCAAGGCTGCTCCGACGATCTCGATGAGCCTCGCCTGGATATTTGGATATAACGCCCAGGATTTCAAGAACAATGCACGTTTCTGCCATACGACGACCGGGCGGCCAGAGACAGTTGTGTATCCAGCGGCCGCTGCATGCGTTCTACTCAACATGAGGACAATGACTCAGCTGCACTACCTAGGTCACACAGATGACGTTGTCAGCTTGTGTCTTCATCCCAAACTATCGATTGCTGCTAGTGGTGAACTGGGAAAACGGCCAAAGATCAGCGTTTGGGATGTGCAAACCATGGAGACCTTGTGCGTTCTTCAAGGTTTCCATCAGCGGGCCATTCTTCACTTGGCATTTCAGGGCGATAATACGCTGGTGACAGTCGGCGGAGACGACGATCACAGTATCGGGGTCTATGAATCAAAAGACGGCTGGCGGTCAGCAACATTAAAGAACCACTGCAAAGGCAACAAGGCTGCTCCGCTCCATCTTGCTGCGGCAGCAGGCTCCACATTGGAATTCGTTACTTGTGGTGACAAGTACATTGAGTTCTGGTGTGGGGACAGCAAAGCAATGACCTCGAAGAAAGCCGTACTCGGCAAGAAAGGAGCTCCACAGCCGTTCCTTGTTGCCGAATTTGTCGGAAGCACGGGAACTGTGGTGGTCGGTACCAATGATGGGTCCCTTTACCTTTTCTCCGGGAAAGAATTAATTTCCGTCACGAAGGCGCACCAAGGCGCAGTGTATGCCCTCCACTACCTGTCTGGCACACTCATCTCAGGTGGCAAAGACGGACAAGTTGTTGTATGGGATGACAAGATCAAGCAAGTTGCTGGGCCCTTTCAAATCAAAGACAGTGTTACCGGCACCCTACCGTTCCATGGGATGGTTCGTAGCGTTTGCATTGCGGCTGACAAGAAGAGTATCCTTGTAGGAACGATGGCATCAGAATTGTACGAAATCGACACAAAGAATGGGCAAAGCTTGAGGACAGATGCACTCGTTAAGGGCCATTTCCAGGGGGAAACATGGGGTCTTGACACTCACCCGAGCAAGGCGCAGTGTTGCACTGTTGGCGATGATCAAACGCTGCGTATCTGGGACATGGAGTCGAAGCGAGAGCTTCGCTCGGTCAACTTGGATCTACCCGCACGGGCGTGCGCATATTCAGGCGATGGAAAGCTAATTGCTGTTGGTCTTGGGGCCGACTCCGCGAAAGGGGGCATAAAGGCATCGAAGGTAAAGCAACCCTCTGGTGGATTCGTCGTGTACAATGAATCCGATCTTGGAAAAGTAAAAGAACCGTGTTTCGAGCCGAAGAAATGGGTCGGCGACATCAAGTTTTCCCCTGACAATCGTTTGCTTGCAGTCGCCAGCCATGACACGAACATCTACTTCTACGATGCCTTGAAAGGATTCAGCAAGAAACATGCTTTCAAGAAGCATGCCAGCTACATCACTCATATTGACTTTTCCTCCGATGGGCAGCACCTTCAAAGTACATGCGGTGCTTACGAGCTTCTCTTCTCGGATGTCAAGACAGGACGCCACATAACCAACGCGTCGTCACTCCGTGATGAACGCTGGAACACCATGACTGCAACCTTGGGTTGGCCAGTCCAAGGAATCTGGGAAGATTGTAGCGACGGCACAGATGTTAATTCAGTCGATCGTGCAAAAGATGGCAGCTACTTGGCAACAGGCGATGATTTTGGGAAAGTGAAGATATTTCGTTACCCTTGCGCGATGGAAAAAGCCTCATATGTAGAACTTCGAGGGCACGCATCACACGTAACCAAGGTCAGGTGGTCGCATGATGATGGCTTCCTGCTATCCACTGGGGGCAACGACCGGTGCTTATTTGTTTGGAGGCATGAAAAACCTTCCAAGGCAGACTTTCAACCTGACATTAGTGATAAGAAACAGTCGTCGGACCCGCCGGAGCATGGAATCGATTTGGTTGATTCCGACCCTCTCGCTGTCATTGATGATGTGGGAGACGAGTTCATGGCCGTGAAGCCGTGGATTGGGGCCATCGTTCCTCCGTCCGAATCGAAAGGCATGAAGTTCAGCAGCTCTGCTCCAGAGGTAGTGGTCGAGTTAGAGCGTGTTCATGGCTACCAGGCACAAAATTGCGCGAATAATGCGCGATACGATAGCCAAGGGCGTGTGGTATATCATGCGGCAGCTTTGGGAATCGTATATGATAAGGCAAACCAGAGACAAAGCTTTTTCAAGCACCACGATGACGATATTTCGGCAATGTGTGCTCATTCAAATGGATCGGTGTTCGCAACAGCTCAAATGGGCAAGAGACCGAAGATTTATACCTGGAATTCTTCGAATACGTCAAATTCTCTCTCTTGTCTGGAAGGGTTCCACCAGCGCTTTGTGTGTGCAATGGCCTTTTCGTCTGATGGCAAGAAGCTGGGAAGTGTAGGTGGTGATGATGACCACTCCATTGCTATTTACACGTGGGAAAACGGGATCGTTTCAGCATCGGCCAAAGGAGAGCGTAGCAACGTGTATGCTCTCGGTTTTCACGCTGGTCAATGGGTTAGTTGCGGCGACAAACACATCCGGTTTTGGCGGGAACAAGGAAAGAACCTGACATCCAAGAAAGCAGTCTTTGGCTCCACCAAACACAAAGACGATAAGACGCCCGGTGCTTTTGAATGTATCGCATCGTTCGGAAAATATGCCGTGATTGGGGCATCCAATGGGGATCTCTATCTCTTTCAGGCATCAAATGAGCTTTCCAGAATTGTTCGCGGACACTCGTCGAATCTTCAAGCGTTGTACGCAAGTCCTAGCAGTGACGAGCTTATCAGCGGCGGCAAAGATGGCGTGGTGATGGTGTGGGATGGCCAGTTCAATACGATCACCAAAGTTGACATCAAAGAGCTTGCCTCGTCTCTGGGGGTGCTCTCTCCTGGTGTTCGCAGTGTTTGTTCAGCACCTGGGCGATCAGGATCGCGAGCCATTCTCATGGGCACAGCCGGCAGCGACCTCATCGAGTTGGACCTGAACCGCCCATCATCAGCCCCACATGTGATCACACGCGGTCACTGTCAGATGGAAGTGTGGGGGCTCGCCTGTCATCCGACCCGTCCGGAATACTGCTCTGGGGGTGACGATCAGATTTTAAGAGTGTGGTGTTTGAAAACCAAGAGCCAACTCCGCTGTACGAAACTGGACGCCATGACCCGAACGTGCGCGATCTTCTCGAATGGGAACACCGACGTGATCGCGGTGGGCCTTGGTGGGCGACACGCCGGGAGTAGCAAGAGCAATTCGAAGGCCCAGGCCAAGACCGGAGCGTTCGTGTTGATTCCGTTCTCGGATGTCTCGAAGCGTTTGTTTGAAGACAAGCCATCGAAGCAGCCCATTAGTGAAATCAAGTTTGCCCCATCCGGGACCACGCTGGCCGTTGGTTCGCATGATCACAACATTTACGTGTACAAGATCACGGATGACTTCAAGAAGGTCACCAAGTGCGCGAGTTTCACGAAGCATCAGAGTTACATCACCCACTTTGACTTTTCGGCCGATGGGGGCATACTGCAGAGTAATTGTGGGGCGTACGAGCTCTTGTTCAGCGAGCCCTCGACAGGGAGGCACATCACTTCAGCATCCAGCACGAAAGACACCAAGTGGAGCTCGTGGACGTGCGTCCTCGGTTGGCCAGTGCAGGGAATCTGGCCGCCATGCTCCGACGGCACGGACATCAACGCCGTCGACCGAAGCTCCCGCGGGGATTTACTCGCGACGTCGGACGATTTCGGCCTCGTCAAGATTTATCGCCACCCGTGCGTTACAAAGGGTGCGAGCGCAGTCGAAGGGCGTGGGCATGCCTCCCATGTGACCAACGTTCGATGGTCGGCAGGCGACAGCCATGTGATCAGTGTCGGCGGCAATGATCGCTGCGTGATGGAATGGCGCGTGAAGCGAGAGACCGACGAGTCCGCGGTGGCAGAGATCGAGGAGGAGATTACCGTCGAGTCTGAGGCAGAGGAAGTCGAGGAGGAGCTCGAGGCGCCGGAGGGAGATGAATTCATGGCCGTGAAGCCGTGGCTGGGAGCGATTGTGGCCCCGAGCAATGCGCCGATTGCGAACGCCCGTGAGCCCGACGTGGAGATGGAGCTCGATTGGGTCTACGGCTACCACACAGAGCTCTCGAAGCAAAACCTCGCGTACAACGACCACGGTGAGATTGTGTACCACACGGCCGCCGTTGGCGTCATCTACGATCCCAAGAACCACCTCCAACGGCATCACAGTTGTCACAACGATGACATCATAAGTTTCACCATGGGCCCTCAGCGCAACATCGTCGCGACGGGCGAGCGAGGGAAACGACCGGTGATCCGCATCTGGGATGCCCACACGGGGGCGCTACGCTGTGAGCTTAAGGGGTTTCATTCGCGCGGGGTCCTATCCCTCGCCTTTTCTTTGGATCAGACCAAGCTGGTTAGTGTCGGAGACGACGATGATCACTCGGTGGCGCTGTGGGAGGACACGAGCCATGGGTCTTGGACGCAGTCCAAGCTCCTTGCGACTGCCAAGGGCGACAAGGGATTGAACCGGTTCGCGTGTTTCGGCAGAGATGCCACGATGGCCATCACAGGGGGTGTCAAGCACGTCTTGTTCTGGCGGGCCGAGGGCAAGACCCTCGTGAGTAAGAAGGGCAAGGTGGGGAAGAAGGGCACGCTGCAGAACTTCCCTGGTGGCTGTGTCGTTGGCAATGGCGAGCTGGTCACGGGAACCGCCGGAGGCGAACTCTACGTCTGGATGGGCGACGAGCTCGCCAAGGCCATCAAAGCACACGACGGGGAGGTCACGGTGGTCCACGCCCCACCGGTGACGACGACGTCAGCATCTGTGGGGCTCCTCTCGGGGGGCAAAGACGGTCGGGTGGTGCTCTGGAGCCCAGCGTACCAGGCCCTCAAGACATTCGACATTGGGGCGTTAAACCCGAACTCGGTGATGGCCAAGGCGGGGATCTGCAGTGCGACCCTAAGCCACCCCGACGCTACGCGGGTGCTCGTCGGGACCGCGACGAGTGAGATCTTGGAGCTCGATGTCACGAGTGGGTCCCTACTCCACGGCGGGCGAGCTCTCATTGCCGGTCATTACGCTGGGGAGCTCTGGGGGCTGTCTGTGCATCCGGCGCGACGGGAGTTTGCGACGACAGGTGACGACGGCACCCTGCGCATCTGGGACATGGACGCCCGACGGTCGATGGCGACGATGCGGCTCCCTGCAAAGTCCCGGGCCTGCGCCTTCTCCCCGGACGGCAGCGTCGTGGCTATTGGCCTCGGCGCTGGGGACACGCGCCGCCGAGCCAAGAAAGCGGGCGGAGCCAATGGCGCCACGGGGGCGACGAGCAAGGAAGGGGCGCTGCTGCTCCTGCACCGGGAGTCGGCGAAGGTGCTACTGGAAGACCGCCCGGCCAAGGAGTGGATCAGTGACATCAAGTTCTCCCCCGATGGGCGGGTCTTGGCCGTCGGTTCCCATGACAACGCGATCTACCTCTACAACCAACAGGGCGAGACCACGTTCCAGCGGCGTGGGCGGCCCTTCGCCAAGCACAACAGCTACATCACCCACTTTGATTTTTCCCACGATGGGCGGTACCTGCAGTCGACGTGCGGGGCGTATGAGCTGCTCTTCTGTGACGTCACAAGCGGCGAGCAGGTCCGCTCGGCCTCGTCGCTCAAGGACGTGACCTGGGCGACGTGGACGTGCCCGCTGGGCTGGCCCGTGCAGGGGATCTGGCCCGAGTGCGCCGATGGCACGGACGTCAACGCTGCGTGCGCCTCCCGCTCGCGGACGATCCTCGCGACCGGCGAGGACAGCGGCAAGGTCAAACTCTTCCGGTACCCTTGCACGCTCAAGGGCGCGCGGGCCCGTGAGGCCCGGGGCCACGCCTCGCACGTGACGAGCGTCCGCTTCAGCCACGACGACCAGTTCCTCCTCAGCACCGGGGGCAACGACCGGAGCATCTTCCAATGGAAGCTCCGGTGAGAGCCTCGCACTGCGCTGCCATGGAACCTGCACCCATGACGAGTGATGACGTGCTGAACCCATGGCGATTGCGGACTTCGAGTAAGAAAAGAGCAACTCTTCAAAATGCACTTCAACGTATACTTGTGGTATACGATCGTCCGGATGCAAGGTATGTGACTTGTGGGCTGGGAGCCACGTCTCTCCACAGGTACCAAGGTTGCAGCGTGACTCAGCATTCCTTGGTACCTGGGTGTAGACGTGCCAAGAGAGGTCTTCTTCGATACCAAGCTACAGTATAGCGCAGTGCCAGCCAGAATCTACAGCACAGTGTAACTGGCCCAGACTCTGGGCCTCAGGGCCATGCATTCATTCATTCAGACGAGGTTGGATTTATACAGGACTACACGTATTATATCTTGTAGGTGAATCTGATTGGTGTCGCCAATTTAGCGAGCGTTGCAAGGATCAACCAGAACTTAATCGGGGACATGTATACTATACGTCAACTGTTGTGTGCCGCGCAACCGAACTCAACATCAGAAGCAGCGTCAACGATGTCAGCCCTCCGTGAGTCGCAGCTCGTTGCCTCATCATTTCTGTTTGATCACTGTCAAAATCTGACACAGAAAGGGAGGGATGACGAGCGGATCCTGGCTCCAAGGCAGTGCAATGTTGTCGGCGAAGCGTTCTTGTGACTGACCACAACAGCCCAGCCACTTTGCAATTCCCCAACCCGGCATCGGCGACATGTCGGGCTTCTTCATTGACCCCAAGGACCTGCCCCATGATGGCTACGGCCTCGTGCAGGTGCTCTTTCTTGGCGCGGTCTATGGCTTCGTGCTCTTCAACGCTAGCAACATGATCTCCGATGGCAGCGAGCTCTTGCTCCTCGTTCCCTGTGCGTTCCTCTGTCGCTGTTGATGATCCGGTTGGTTGCCATCGTGCGCTGACGAGCATGGTGTATTCTGGGTCATCGTAGCGATGGCCGGGATCGTTGGTAGTGTGGTGCTCCCGGTGCTTGGCGCGGTGCCTGATGGTGCCATCGTCCTCTTCTCGGGCATGGGTCCCGATGCACAGGAACAAGTCTCTGTTGGTGTCGGCGCCCTTGCTGGCTCGACGATCATGCTTTTGACGATCCCCTGGGCGCTGAGCATCCTCGCGGGTCGTGTGAACCTGGATAGTGAGGGCCGTGGCAGCTATACGCGTCCCAAGAACGCCGGTGAGAACTGGAGCAAGCTCATGCCCCCGGGAAACCTCGACCTCATGCACACGGGGGTTGTGCTTTTCGATGAAATCCGCTCGAACGCTCGTACGATGATCGCGACGTGCTTGATCTACCTCATCTTGCAAATCCCCGCCTTCCAGTACACCGGCACTGTCGATCGAGACGCTGCGGCCGACCATACGGCTGTCGCTGCGGCCGAACGCCCGTTTGCATTTGTGGCGTTCCTCGTGTCCATGGCGGCGTTCGTGATTTACCTTTACTGGAATGTCAAGCGTTCGTCTCAGGTTGCAGAAGATGCGGTTGATGAGATTCGCGTCGCCGCAATTCGCAAAGGCGAGATCAGTTTGTCGGGTGTCCTCGCGGAGGAGCTTGCAATGATCAAGCGAGCCGTGCCGGATGCCAGCACGTCGTTGAACCCGCGTGTTCAGTTGCAACGCGTTGAGGATATCATTCGACCTTTTTTCCATGTCTACGACAAAAACAAGGACAAGCGCATGGACGCCGATGAATTGCAGGTGTTCTTCAAAGACATGGGCGAGCTCATTTCGCGGGAGGAGCTCCAGCACTGGATCAAAGAGGCTGACAAGGACAAGAGTGGCTACATTGAGTTTGGCGAACTCGCTGAAGCGACTCTTAAGTACTTGGTTGCCAAGTGGGAGGCGGAGGAGCAGGGTCGCACGATTGAGATGAAGGGTATTCACGTCGAGGTCCCAAAGACCAATCTTGCCGTCTCGAAGCACGACGAAGAGGAAGAGGAAGAAGAGGAAGACGAGGAGATTCCAGAGGATCTCGCCCACCTCTCGATCCATGAGCAGCAGCGGAAGATCAAGCTCCGTGCTGCGTACATGATGTTCATCGGCACCGCTCTCGTGCTCATCTTTTCGGATCCGATGGTCGATGTGCTATCGGAGGTTGGCGCTCGTACGGGCATCCCGGCATTCTATGTGTCGTTTGTGGTGGCCCCGTTGGCGTCGAATGCAAGTGAGTTGATTGCTGCGTACAACTATGCGTTGAAGAAGACGTCCAAGACCATCTCGATCTCCATTTCAGCTCTGCTCGGCGCGGCGTGCATGAACAACACGTTCTGTCTGGGGATCTTTGCCGCGCTCTTGTATTTCAAGGGCGGGCTCGTGTGGGAGTTTTCGGCGGAGACGATTGCGATTCTCCTGGTGGAGCTGATCATGGGCTACTTCGCGATGAAGAAGACCCAGCGCCTCCTCGATGCGCTCATCGTCCTTCTCCTCTACCCAGCTTCGATCGGGTTGGTCTTCGTCCTCGAAAATGTCCTCGGTCTCGATTAGATGCTACATCCATCGCCGTCCATGCCAATGCCATGGTTGAAAGTCTTTGTTGTAGTAGCTTGGTTGCCGCAATCCAAATTCGATTTGAAACCTTGAAATTGAAAAAATTGAGAAGCTCGTTGTCAATTCCTTCCTGAATTGACCTGTTTTGTCATCCTCACGCCACCCTACCCCTTTCCTGATGTTCATTGGCTGAAATGGACTACCCTGTACCTATCCAGCTGGGTTTCCACCTCCTTTGAGTCCTCCGACCCAGACAAGTCAAGGCCGCTGCGCTGTTGGACACCTTGGCATCGTCACATTGCTGGGGCCGACGGCATTGGGCTGAGTTGTTTTTCATCACCGCATTCCGATTGCCTTGCCCAAGACGCTCTCGACCAAACTACAGCCAAGACAGACATCAACGTCCTCGTTGCGGGTCGCCTTCGAGAACCATCATGACCGACACGTTCATGGGATACAAGGAGGACTTCGAGCAGTGTCGAGATGAGGCCGTGCAGGACATCAAGGCCGTCTCTGCGGCCCGTAACAAGGGTGCGTTTGCGTCGAAGCTTGCTCGGCCTGGGGGGAAGCTGAAGATTGGACGATCCGATGGGGACTTACGTATCAGTTGCGCGTTGGCTGTAGCCGCCCGTGATGAAGCGATCCAGCGCGCGGAGGGGAGCATTGCCGAGATGGAGCGATATGTACGAGGTGATCACCCACGTGTGCAGCATGGGCACCCAAAATGATGACTGCGTGGACGTGAATGACAGCTTCGGATCCTTGAAAGCGAATCTCGCGCTGGTGACCCACAAGAACGACGCAAAATGCATCAAATGGTACGCCGTTTTGTGGGGTTTCATGTCCTGACACCGTGTTGCTGACAAACGATTGTGGCATTTCAGTTGCGCTCGTGCAAGTCTCAGATCGACAAGCTCAAGTCGCATCTGGAGAAGAATAAACTGATTGGCGACAGCCAGCAGCGCCTGCAAGATCGTCCTAAAGATATGAGCGCTGTGAGTGAAATCCCAAGCATACCTGGACTCGTTTCATCTAACGACGGCTTGCAATTCACAGAAGGACCAAATGATCGGCTACCAGAAGCGTCTTGACCGGTAACAGCATATTTCGATTTGGGGTGGGATATTGGTTTCTCACAGTCGATGCAGAACGGGAAATCACCTTGACGACGCCCAAGCGATTATCGCTGAAAGCGAAGCCATCGGTAGGACAATCGTTGCCTGAGAACTGGTGGGGACTACTCCGTTTACGATTAATTTTGCTACATTGCCCTGCCTCAGCCCAAAACATTGGCGACAACCTGCAACACCAGCGTCAGCAACTCCAGAATGTTCGAACAAACGTGAGTTGTCTACGTATCAGCATTGCTTGTTTCAAATGTGGCCGTGACGATGTAGCGGGTTCCTGTGTAGGTCGATGAGGCTCGAGAAGATGCGAATGAGGCCGAGGGGCACTTGGCGAGTTTGCGCCGAAAGCACCAGTGGAAGCTCTTCTCTCTGTACTTTATCATTGCTGTGCTGACCGCGCACATCATCTACCGAATCATCCGCATGTTCTAAGTTGAATAGATGTGAGGTCTTGTCAATTCTTGAATTCTTTCATCACCCATCAGTGTAGCCATATTCCCCACAGGAAGTCGGACTCTGCTCACCTCATTGGTCGAAATCCCAAAACCAAGACAACGAGAAATCGCCCACAAC
>JAADYI010000159.1:0-27564 GCA_023338185.1 Lagenidium sp. CBS 127285
CCCCCCCCCCCCACACACAAAATCACGACCTTTTGATCTCGCGATCTCGCGTCTGCCACGGGAGAGCGTGCTTGCGAAGGCCCGCACGCAAACAGAGGGCTCGACGTCCGGGTAACCCCAACGGCGACCGAGATGAGCAGTGCATCAAGCAGCACCGGCGCCTATGATCGGCGTCGATCCCGGAAGGAGCAGGCTGCAGCGGAGCCCTGTCCATCGGAGTTGACCCTCGAGGATCTCGCCGGCGATGGCTTCCGCCGGGGCTACGTGATCGAGGCCTTTGCCGCGGACGCTGCGGCCCTCGAGCTCGCGTTCGACTTTCTCCACCACGTCCGCCGCTACAAGCAGCTCGTCGGCCAGCGGGAGCTCCTCCGGACGATGGTCAGTTCTTTTGGTTTCCAGCCATCGCTGGGACGACTTTACTCGGGAGTTTTGTCTGCTGCGCGTGCAGGCTGCGGAGATCGACGCCATCTACTTCGCGACGTCCCCCACGCCGGTGTTTGAGCCCACCCCCGCTATCACGCAGCTCGTCGCACGCATCCAAAAGGTCATCGCCAGTGGCCGCTGCCCGTTGGATCTCCTCAGCGGCCTCGAGGCCCACGTCCGGGACCGCCTCGAGGGGCAGTACTGTCGGCCGTTTCGCCAGTGTCCGCAGTACCAACAGCTCTGCACGGCGATCCGCCGACGCCGAGAGATCCCCCTCGGGGAGATCCTCGTCGAGCGCCGGCGGACGCGCTTCCTGGAGCAGTACCTTCGAGAGACGCAGCCCCCGGGTGCCATGGGGAACCTGCAGCTCTGGGTTCGCGTTCAGACCACGTTTCTCCCTCTCATCCAGACCAATCTCTTCTCGGTTGCGCTCTTTGAGGAGATCCAGGCCACCATCCGGGAGATCTACAATGCCTTCTTCACCGAGAGCGCCCCGACGCTCGCGACGATCGTTCCCGAGCCTATGCGCAAGGACGTCCTCAAGAAGATCATGGCTCTCCAAGGGGAGCCCTTCTCCCCGCCCCGGTACGCGAGCCTCTTCCGCCCGGCCCAGGAGAAGATCTGGCATTGGCTTCAGACGGACGTGTACCCCAAGTTCCAGCGCTCGATGCTCTACGTCCTTCTCGTCGTCGAGACGGAGAACCTCGAGTCGGATCTCCAGCTCCGCCGACTCAGTGAGCACGCAGCCGCCCGCCAGGGGGCTGGTGATGGAGTGAAAAGCTCTCGTGGCGACATGAAAGTGAGCTCCATCGTGATCCCCGTCCAAGAGGAAGCCCCACGTACAACTGCAAAGACCCACCTGGAGGCAATCCTCATGCCACGTGCCCCAGCATCCTATGGCAAGACGATGGTGATTGACGAATTGACCCAAGCGGGCATTGTGGGGATCTGTGTACTTCGCGTCGATGCTGCCGCCGATTCCGGACGAACCACGAATTACGAACTGGAAGTTCGAACGAAATCTTCAAAAGGCGTTCCAGGTTTTGAGGTATGAGTGGCCCATGGTGGCAACGCTTGGAGGTGTGTGTTTTCATCTGATCGACACACAGGAATTCTTGTGGAATCCCCGAGCATTGTCGCATGCATTGCCCCTCGGGTACACTTCAACTTCTAGACTTGCAGAGCAACGTATGCCAACGTGATAAGCTGTCAGGCGAGCTCACAACTGACGCTCTCGCACCCCCAGATCCAAAACCATGTCATCATACCTTCATCCTTCCATTCGAAGACACGACTCTCTTTGGAAGTTGTGTGACGATATGTCGAGGTGTACACCCAACAGGCAACTCGGATGGTTTGGTCGACGGAGCTGGACGTATGGGACTCGATGCTGTTTGGATGCCTCGCTATATCGTTGCGTTCACGATCAGTGAGCAGCAGATCGGAAGACTGCCTTTCTTCCTTGCAGATATCGGCTCATTGCCCGCGGTACGGCATTGTGGATCATTTCTATCAGCATTTCGAACACCATAGGCTGAGCAATGCATGGGACAGGACAAACTCAATGAAGACGTCATTCGCCACCGGGTTTTATCACTTGCCGTTGACAACGAACGCACGGGATCGTATTCTCTTCAACCTCAATTTGAGTCGTTTGCGATGGGACCACGACTTTCGGCATCCCCGGAACCAATCAACGCCGTATTTCGGTTGTTGAGTCACCAGGTACGGATTGAATCGCCGAGCATAGCGGCACCAGCTAACTGATCTTCCATGCAGAACGTTATTGCTCTACTTGGAGCCCTTATGTCTGGGCGTGCTGTCATACTGGTATCGGAACGAATTACGTGTTTGATGAGTGTCGGGAGAGCCCTTATTGATCTTCTCAGACCTTTCGACTGGCCGGTAAGTTAGATCACAAGTCGTAGCACAAAGTTGGATGACTAACACAAATCGATAGCACTTATTTCTGCCATTCTGTCCTGCAAAAGTCGCGAATTCTCTTGCAGACCGGAATGCGCTTTCATCGGTTGAACCATTCCTGATTGGTGTGCAAGCACGTCTGTCCTACAGCAAGTCCCGTGATTCACCAGACAACCGTTATCGCATTCGTAAGAACTTGAGTGCAATGTTGTCGTGAAAGAGTACTTAGCATTGGTATGCACCAAAGGAAACTCAATATACAGCACAACACGGGCAAGTCTCCAGCTCGACGTGATCCGAACGAGTAGCAATCGAGATGAAGATCTTGTGTTTTCACCAAACATCTTACTCTCTGCGCCTGTCATCGCCGATATCGACGCGAACGATGTCCTAGTTCCTGAGCGTCTGGACATTCCAGAATTTCCACGTACGTGACCAGAATCCTGTTTGTCAGGATAACCTCGGCATGACGGAGCACTCTTCAGAATCGGCTGTGCGCCAACTAGAACTAAATCTGAAGGATGCGATGACCGATGGGGCGTTAACAGCCGGAGACTCAGAGATGTTCTCTGCTATCACCAATCCAAAGCTTATTGAAGACATCGTCGAGGTTTCTACAGCGAACATTCCCGAGCCGTCTCCGCCGACAGACCACCAATCCACATTAGCATCAAGCCTCAACATCAGCGATTGTATTCGCCTCGCAGTTTTGATGTTCCTTGAGACCCTTTTTGGAGACACTATCTTCCATTTCTGTAGCTTCTTCAAGACCGGGGCTGACGCTGATAAGACCAGTGAGCTGATTGTCCTGGAAGTCGATTCATACTTGGATGAAAAAATTGAACTTGGCTGTCGGGAGTTTTTCCGGCAGGCTTTTCAGACAAAGGTAAGACTCAGAGCCCCAAAAGCAGAAGTTGAGAACTTGCACAACTTAGCGTTATGACTGTTGTGTTGCAGGCATTTCACCGGTTCCTTCGTGATCAACACCGTCGTTTCCGCTTGAAGGATCCGAGATAAGCTGCACTTACATACAAGTGCCGTTGTGGTCATGTGCACATAGTTCATCAAGACTCACAAACTGAAACTGGCGGACGAGTTGCGGTAGGGACGCACGCAGTACCCCAACTGTCCACGCGCGGTCATGGACGATGATGACCGACCCCGGGCGGGTGCGGAGGCGCAGATAGAGGGCGTTCAGGGTCTCTGACTTGATCTGCGCATCATGCGGATAGACGCTGCCCATGCATATTCGGTATCCGTGGCTGGCGATGACCTCCCGCATCGTTGACGTGAACCAACCCGAAGCGGGCCGGAGCCACTTGCAGTCGACGCTGCCGTACGTGGACTCGGAGGCACCGCTCTGCTGCTGGAGGAGGCGGGTGCTGGCGTCGGACATATCGTCCCCAGGTGGCTCCTGCTCGTCCGCTTCGCCTTGAGCTTGAACGCTCACTTGGCTCTTGCCTGGGCTCGTGACCGCATCCATCGACTGTGTTCTTCCCGTGGGCGAGGCCCGGCGATAGAGCCCAATGGCCTCGTCGCACTCGCGGATCTTCTGTTCAAAGACGTGGAGATCATCGAGGATGCTCGCGCGGTCCTCCGTCAGGTGGTTCCCGAGGGCGTGACCCTCGTCGACGATCCGCTGGACGACGGCCTCGTTCCCGGGGATGTTGCCGCTGATGATGAAGAACGTGGCCCGGATGCCGTGCTGGCGGAGGAGGTCGAGGATCAGCGGCGTCGCCGGCGACGGCGCGTCGTCGATGGTCAGCGCGCAGACCCGCGAGGTCGTCGACGCGCGCCACAGCACCGACGGGTGCGAGTGCCGAACGATCAGATCCATGGCCCACGCCGGGGGCACGTAGACCAGCACGAGGATGACGATCGTCAAGCCCAGCACGAGGCCCCCAAGAACCTGTGCGAGGTCCCACGGGGCCCCGGCGACGGCGACATTGCCAGTGGCGGCAGAAGCGGCGATGTCGAGCTGCGCACGGACGACCCCGACGGCCATCGGCGCGGCCCCGAGAAGCAGCGCTCGGCGTGAGAACTCGGGTGATCCGCGGCCCATGTGTTCAATGTCAAAGCGGGGTTCTTTTGGTGTTGCTTTGTGCTCAAACAGCCAAGACAAAACAAAACAATGGGACAATGCAATTTCCCTCGCTCGAGTGACTTTTGGGACACAGAGGACGCGTGGAGCCACGTGCCCACCAGGATCATAATAACGCATCGCTCATGCAGCAACTAACTGGCAATGCCAAGCGGGAGGGGAGGGCACGACCACCACGCCACTGCACATGTATTTCTCATCTACAGAAACTTGGCAACGCCATCCTCAATCGACTCCTTGGCCAACTCGGCGGCGTCCGTGGCCGTGAGATGGATGCCGACGCCCATCAGCACGCGCTTGATGGCCTCCTTCGACGACGCGTACAACATCTTGCTCTTGACGCGGGCAGTGTCGGGGGACCTGCGCAAAAGGACACAGGCATGAGCAACCGAACATCCCTTCATCCTCGCCAAAAGGAGCCACGGATGGCCAAGTACGCACCACGAGAGGAAGACGAGCTTGCTGGTCGGGCGACCGTCCTTGGTAGTCACATCCAAGTCAATGAGGCCATAACGGCAGTCGTTCGTGACCTGGAGGAGCTTGGCGGCAAAATCCTCAAAGGTCTCGGTCTGCGCGCCCGTCGACTCGATGACAATCTCCGAGTCATCGACGATCTTGTAGATGAAGTAGCGGTAGTTGTGCGGCTCGCGCTTGAGCTTGAAGTCGTTGAACTGGTTGATCACATCATCGTGGACACCAACGCCGGACGCCTACAACACAGAGCGAGCAGCAGGCGGGTCAGCCACAGGGGGTGACCCCATCGCCGGTGGTTTGTCGCCCCGTACCATGGTAACTACTGTAGCTCGTGTGTGCGGGGTTTCTTCTTCTTGTCTATGGCTCGAAAGGACCAACTGAGAGAGAGAGAGAGAGGTTGATGTCGAGGGGGGCCAGGACCAAGAGGGGCACGCGTTGATACTTGGAAAAAACCCACCCACCTTTACAACACCACGCCCATGACTCGCGCTGAGTATGGAGAGTGCGCCACGTCATCCACCCCGCGATCTCGTCCGCCCTCCTCCCATTTTTGAACCCCAGAAGCACGTGGCGTAACCCTGTGGACGGCGCTGTATTCAGGTTACATATGGTAGCACTGCACTCGTACGGCCCCATGGTTGATGGGTTCGCTGCTCATGGCTGCCACTGCACGGCCTGGAGGGCATGGCGGGCGGTCTTGGCCAGGAGCGGGTCGCTGTCTCCGATGAGCGAGCGGAGGTGGAACTCCGTGGCAGCGACGTTGAGCTGCCGTCGGGCCGCGGGGGCGGACGCGATGACCGCGAGCAGCTGCGCGGTGTTGAGTTGCACGCGGTACTTGGGTGACTGGAGGAGCTGGTTGATCGTCTGGAGGCCGTCGGCCTGGACGATCGCGTGCTTGGCATCATCGTTGACCGCAATGACCATCAGCGCCCCAAGGGCCGCGGCGACGACCTGCCAGCGCCCGTCGGTCAAGAGCCCGCAGAGCTGGGGGACCAGGCGCTGGTCCACGGCCGCGCGCTTGGCCTTGTCGACGACCCCGAGGGCCCCGAGGGCCTCGCACGCGGCGACGCGAAGCTCGAAGAGGCGGTGCTGGATGTACCCCGCGCAGAGCCCAACGGCCTCGAGCTCGAGGGCTCGGAAGACGGTCCCGTCCTGGCCGTCGTTGACAAGCTGCTTGAGGAGCTGGAGCACCCGCAGGCGGAGGTCGGGGCCCATCCGCCGCTGTCGGAGGTGCTCCATAACGACGGGGAGGTACCCGACATTCGTGAGGCACTGGGCACCGACAAAGGATCGCGTGAGCTCGAGGCAGCCGTCGTAAAGATGCTCGGCTGTGCGGGAGCTCGCCGATGCCGCGGCCATGAAGACCGGAAGGATCCGCGTGGGGATCGCTGTTGACTGGAACTCGGCGCGACCCGCGGCCGTGCGGAGGAGCACGCTGAGAACCTCGGCGCCGAGGCACTGGAGCTCCGCGTTGGGGCTCAGGATCGTCTGCGCGAGGAGGTCCATGAGGCCGAGGCGGAGGCACATGGCCGCCTCCCGAGGGAGCTCATAGACATGGACCATGGCGCGGAGCACCCGCTGCTGGAGCGCTTCGTCGCCCTCGGCGAGGAGGTGAAGCAGGTGCGGCCAGTTGTCGACGCCAAAGGCCTCATTCACGCGGTCCTCGGGGATCTCATCGACGTCCCCCTTTGCGGACACGAGCGTCAGGTGCTCGGGCGTCGAGCGCTTGTGTAGGTACGCGCCCTGCGCCCGGAGGTGGCGGATCGGCACCGACGGCGACGTCATCAACTTGCGCTTACGTTTGGCGTTCACGGGCCGATCGTCGACGCGGGGCTAATTTGAACACGATCACTCCCCGTGCTCGTCGCCTCGGCGAGCCATGAAACGCCTCAGCCTGCCTCAGGAGCCACGACTGGACGGGCTGTTTACGCGGGGTGGGCTCGACCCGGAGAGCGAGGGCGCCACGAGCGCGGCAAACGGCGTGCGGAGTTTGCTGTACATGGGCAGCGGCCCAAACTCGACACGACAGGGGACCACCTGCGAGCTGAAGCCACCAAATGCCAACGAGGTCATCGCGCTGGTCTCCGTTGCAACGGACGCGTCCGTGGCTCCAATAGTCGGTAACTTGTCGTGGTCACCAGTCTCGGACGACAGAGGTGAGACCTCCCCGAGCGTTGCAATGGTGGGGACGATGGGCTCGATGGTTCGGCGCTCGAGATGGCTCGTCATCTGGCTGATGTCGGCCGAGAAACCCGCAAAGCGAACTGGATGCAGTGTGTGCCGGAGTTGCGAGGGCTTGCCCTGGAGATGCTGGTGGACGGTCGACGGCGTCGGCGGGGCGAGGACCGAGTCACGGCCTCGCTCGAGAAAGCCCCGATCGCCCTGCCACCCGCCGACAGCATGCACCATCGTCGGCTCGTCCGATTCGACGAGCTGGAAGAGGATTGATGCCACTCGACTCTCCCGGGGATCATCGGCGCGAGCAAATTCTGCCAGCGAGGAGAGCAGGTCGACGCACATGGCCTCAAAGAGTGGGTCCGCGGCGCAGTCCCCCTCGAGTAGCTCCAACACGGACGCGATGACCCCGTACGAGGCCAAGACAGCGGGAACCCCTGACCGCCGGGATAGGAAGCAGAAGGTAGCGATGCAGTTCTTCTTGATGTACAGTGTGGCACAGTCCTGCAGCAGGAGGGCCAGGTGGCTGATCACGCCGCCGTCGACGAGTTCCTGGGCGTTCCCGGGGGCTATGGCCAATTTGCGGACGACTGCTGTCCCCAGTGCTCGGTTTGCAATCGCCGGGTGCGAGCACAACCAGAGCACGATCGGCAACACTGACTGCGCGAGGAGGGCGTTCGAGTTGATCCGCCCCAAGAAGAGGTTGCAGATGCACACGGCAGCGTCCTCCTTAGCAATGTCACTGTCAATCTCAAAGAGAAGTCGCAAGATGGCCGTAGTTGTGTCGGCGATGAGGAGACTGTGGGAGATCGGGACGCACGATAGATTTCGCAGCAATCCCGCGCAGAGGAGGAGGACGTCGACAGCCACGGTCATCATTCGTTTTGCCGTGGCAATGAGCGCAATGCATTCGATCACTTCCGTCGGTGGGAGCAGATGCACGAGATCGGCATCCGCAGAGAGATTGTAGATCACCCGCACGAGCAACGACTGGGTCTCTCGGAGAACTCGGCGAAACAACCGAGGAAGGGACGACAGGATCGCGTGCTCCTCGACGATCTTGTGGCGGGTCTTTGGATGCAGTGACATTTGGTAGAGTAACATGGCGCAGCTTCGGCTGCAGTCGTCGTGCTCGAGTTGCATCAAATGCACAACCACGGTCAGCATCTCGGGCTGGGAGAACTCGACTTCCGCGTCCGGGTAGCTCTGGCAGATGAGCACCAGAATCTCGGCGCTCAAACTTTTGATCTCTCCGACGTCATGTGAATGAGCTCCAGCCAAAGCCGGCGACCCGGTTGACGTTGAGGCTGTTGTTACCAGTGTGATGAGGTGCGGGAGCAGCCCCGCGTGCATCAGTTGTGCGGCATTGGGGGCATCGCACAGTGTGTTGGAGATCCCCTTGAGGAGCTTCACCTGCGCGTACGTCGAGGTTTCCGGCGGGCACGACAAGACCTGAAACATGGCTGCGAGGATCCCCGGTTTCATGATGCCCTTGCGCGTTGCAGGGTAGAACGCAAGCGCACAAAAGGCATCGCACAAGATATCGTAGTCCTTGGGCTCCATCCCATTCGCGAAGAGGCTGAAGGCCCACAAGAGCCCATCCTGGCACATTTGGGGGATGTTCGCGGGGAGTCGGAGGAGGTTCATGACCGCCTTCATGCAGATCCGCCGGGTCTCGGGGTCATTTGACTTGACACACGAGATGACTAGCAGGGCCTTGAGCGCCCCGGCCTTGACGAGGGCCCCGATGTTGGCCTCGGACGAGGACAAATTGCACAACGTCATGGCGCACGCCCGTCGGACGATCTCCTCCGGGGCTGCGGCGAGTAAGGTCAGCGACTTGATGATCCCGCTCTGGATGAGCTTGGCGCAGATGACATCATCCCGGGACAGGTACGAGTACGTGTGGACGCACAGCCGGAGGGTCAGCGGATTGTCATCGTTGGCCAAGAGGGCCAGTGACTCGATGACCCCATGGTCGGCCAGTGTCCGGCGGCTCTCGTCGAGCGTCGCGAATCGCGCAAAGCACGCGGCACAACCGGCGCGGAGATTGGCGTTGCCCGTGCTACAGAGCGTCACCAGCACCGGGGCGAGTCGCCCCACGAGGTGTACGATGTCCTGACGGCTGAGCTTGCGGCCGTCAAAGATGAGGCACACGACTTCGAGGCACATAGCCTGGGTGTCATCATCACAATGCCGCTCGAGGTGGTCCAGGACGTCCAGGACACCGGCTTCCTGCAGCGCCGGGTGCACGGCGTACTCTTGGCATAGGCTAAACAGCACCCCGCAGACGAGTGAGAGAATGCGCGGGTGCGAATTGTCGAGGGCGACCTTGCGCAATCGCGGCGACGCGCGTCGGGCGACGTCGCATCGATTGTAGCGGAACGAGAGGTTGTAGAGCAGGAGCATCTGGAAGTAGACGTCAATCGAGTCCACGGCGAACCACTCGGCGTTGATGTGATCAAAGAGCCGATCGAGGCGCCGGGGATCGTCCAAGAGCTCCTCAATGTGGTCCGCGTCCGAGCTCCCCGATCGCTCTTTCCGTCCAGGATGATGTCGCTCGTCGTCGCTCTCACTCCACGCGAAGATGCACGACAGTGCATAGAGCACATAACGAGACGACATTTCCGAGACGGCCGGGGCCGCGGTCGGCTCGTGCGGATGGTGGTCGTAGGCGAGTAGAAAGTTTAAGACACGCTCGCTCACTCGGGGGACGTTGATCGGGGTCGAGAGGATCAATGCGAGGAGGCGATAAGCGACACCGATGCTCGGATTCGACGCTTCGCCTCGTTCAAGGGCATGGAGGCATTGGATCAAGACCACGAGGGCATCCAAGGCGTCAACCTTCCCCAAGCACTCCTTGCCCGAGGCCTCATGCGCGAGCCGCACCAAGGTCACCAGCACGCACTTGAGGTGCGCGTCATTGTCCGCGCAGCGGTGGAGCTGTTCAATCAACACCTGGAGGTTTTCGACTTTGGTGACGGCCCGGCGGCTGTGAACGTTCTCGGCCAGGTGGAACATCGTCATGAGAGCGTTGAGGCGAGTGGACTCGGCTTCTTGGCCCTTAAGAATGAGCCGGGCGATGTTGATCGAGTCGTTCTCCACGAGCTTGATTTGGTTCAACCGCGTGCAACTGAAGTTGTACAGAGCCTGACTCAGGAGATCCCGATCCGCCGAGTCACGTGCGTGTTCATTGAGAGCACGAAAGACCTCATCGACCCGCGGGTACGAATACGCCGGACACGCGAGGTTGAAGATGGCAAAGGTCCCGATCGCCTCCGAGAGTTCCGCCGATCGCCGATGCTTGAGCAGGGATTCGAGGCCCTTTTCCTTGACAAAGACGGCCTCGAACGAGTCCTCGATCGTCAGGTTCGCGAGCGTCGCGAGGTAGTTGTGCAACAACCGCCTGTCCTGGGCCAGGGGCGGCGAGAGCGTCGTCAGGATCGGCAGCGCGTTGTGCTGGAGGATCGCCTCGCGGCCCTGGGGCTCGCCCGAGAGGTGACAAAGCGTCGCCATGCACGACGCCAGGGTCACACTATCCTTGGTGCGGCACAACGAGAGCACACTCGGGATGACATTGTCCCCCAAGAGACTCGCGTGGAGCAGTGGATTGGCGGCCATGGCCTCGATGGCCAGGGCGTACTGCCGCTTGCGACCCGACTTGTTGGTCTTGGACGGTGGCTTGTCGGGCTTGGCCTGGTGAGGGTGGTGATTCATCGGGGCGAGCTTGACCTGCATCTTGTACGCGGCCCCGGCCCGAGGCCGGAGGATGGAGCCCTTGCGGGATGATGGCAACCGGGACATGTACAGACTGGCCTCTCCGTACGTGCCATGCTGGCTGAAGACGTCCCCGCGATACTGGAAGTTGAGACGCTGGTCGAGGTTCAATGTCAGCAGGGAGGGCCGCTCCTCGCCATTGTGAAAGTACCCGGCAGGACGCGCCAGCGGCAGGGGCGACGTGGGAGGATCTGCGGGTGGTGGCGGGGCCGGGCTGTTGCTGATCGGGCGAGCGTCCATCCTTCGCCGCTGCCGGTCGCGACGCACGCGCGAGTAGTTGTTTCCCACGCTGAGACCTGAAGGTGGCCGCCTTTGCCAAAATAACATGAGCATGAGACCGCGTGGGCAGGAGGAGGCACACGCAATCGGGTTTTCATATTGTCATCAGGCAACGGACCTCCTAATCAAAGAGCCCATCGAGGGCCTCGCCCAGGAGCATCCCCCCGACGACGCCAGCGCCAACGCCCAGGGCGACCTCGCCCGCGCCACCCCCAAAGCTCCCACGACGGTGATGGCCGTGGTGGTGGTGGTAGTGGTGCGGCGGGTACGCCGGGTAGGCCACCGCCGCGGGGGCTGCATAGACGACTGCGGGGGGTGGTGCGACAAGCACCGGCGGCGGTGGGGCGGGCATGTGGTAGACGGGCGGCGGGGGCGCCATGTACGCGGCCGGGGGCGGCTGCGACTGCCACGGTGGCGGCGGAGGCTGCTGCTGGTATTGAGGGGTCGGCGCATAGTGCTGGGGATACGCCGCTGGGGCTGGCTGTGGATATGACTGCGGCGGCGGGGGCTGTGGGTACGCATGCGGTGGGGGGGGCTGCTGTGGATACGATGGCTGTTGTGGTGGGGGCTGCTGAGGATACGATGATTGTTGTGGTGGGTACGCGTAGGCCACCCCGGCGGGTGTCATCGGCTGATAGGCCTTGGCCGACGATGCCTTCCCGGCGCCACCGGGGCCCCCGAGCAACTGCACGCGGAGGTTGATCTCGCCCGCCCGCTTGGAGCCGTTGTTGAGCGTGTACCATTGGTCCGTCACGTTCCCATGGAGAAACATGTTGACCGGGAGACGGAGCTCGCCGATGAGCACACTGGAAAACGCACAGACACATACAGCGCATGAACTCTTGACGAACCGTCCATGAAACGCCGGGGCCCCGTACCTGGCCGTAAAGTTCTTGTCCTTGACCTGGATGTGGAGCTGCTCGAGCTGGGTATCGTAGACCTCAAAGACAAATTTCTCGTTCCACACGGGCGTTCGATCTGCCACAACAACACGCCGAGCATGGTGAGCGACGCGTGTCCGTCATGCCAACGGCACAGAAGCCGCTTCCGCTGCCCCTGGGCCGTCGGGACCATCACCACCGCGCACCGCCATTGTCGTGCACGCGGGTCTTGAAGGTCTTGTTTCGCACCGAGATCTTGCAGTACGGGTCCTGCTTGCCGAAGGTCTGCTTGTCAAGGAGGTTGCGCGCAGACACGGCCCGCACGTGGAGCTCCATTTTCGGTATCAATGTGCCTTTGTTTGGCGGCGCTGTGGGCGTTGTCGGCGTCGGGACGCACGGCCAACGATGCTGACGATGATGATTCTGTCTGCTCGTCCCCAGGTTTCTGAACTTGACGATGACGAAGAGTGTTGGACTCGGGTATCGTACGGGACAAAATAGTAATAATGCTCGCGTGATTCACAGTAAGCGTGTGTGGATCACTCCATCGCGTCATCGGCTTCATCATCATTTTTCACATCAACAGATCACGATGAGCGCCCCAGCCCTCGTCGCCCACCGGGCATTCCCTGGCTCGATTGAGCTCTTTGTCCACGCGACGCCTGATGACGTCGGCCTGGCCGTCGCCCAGCGAGTGCACGAGCTCAGCCAGGAAGCCATCGCTGCCCGTGGCCGCTTCACAGTCGCGCTCTCGGGCGGCTCATTGCCGACGGTGGGTGAGGACCCCTCGACTGCTGGGTGATTTACTGTAACTGATTGCCTGGGGCGTGTAGATCCTGAACAAGGGCCTCGCAGCGATCAAGGACGGCGTTGACTTTGCCAACTGGCACGTGTTCTTTGCCGACGAGCGCTGCGTCCCATTGGCCAGCGATGACAGCAACTACAAGGCCTGCAAGACGGCCCTCTTTGATCACGTATGAGCGAGCGCTGGCGTGCATTGCCTTTGGGAAGGAGCTGAATCAATCGTGGGACTTCCAGGTGCCGATCCCAGCGGGGCAGATCTATGCGATCACCGAGGGGCTGACCCCTCCTGAAGCGGCGGTCGACTACGCGAAGAAGCTGGCCACCGTGTGGGGCGATGAGGTGCGATTCGCATGCTCAACCGATGGACTATGATGATCGCCCATCGCTAAGGCCGTGTCCCGTGCGTGCAGCTCCCGCGCTTTGATCTCTTGCTCCTGGGCATGGGCCCCGACGGGCACACGTGTTCGCTCTTTCCCGGTCACCCGCTCCTCCACGAGCACTCGCTACGGGTCGCGTCGATTGTCGACTCCCCCAAGCCCCCACCACAGCGCATCACGCTCACGTTCCCAGTCGTCAATAACGCCGCGCAGGTGCGTTTGTGTCCCCTCCTCCGTCACTGGCATCGCAATCAGTTGTTGGTCAGCTCCTCACGCCTGGTCCCTACCTAAGGTTGCGTTTGTCGCCACGGGTGCGAGCAAGGCCCCACTGATGGAGCACATGGTCGGCCTCGAGACCCGCGAGCCCCCGCTGCCGGCGGCCAGCGTGCGCCCATCGCGGGGCGTCGTCACGTGGTTCGTCGACCAGGCCGCTGCCCCCGAGCAGCTCCTGGAGCAGTGTCGCGCCACTCGGCTTTGATTGGGTGAGGATAGTGACACGACCACATCCCACATGGTAATTGGTCAATAATGGTGTCCAGAATGACCTGTGATTGGTCAGAATGGTGGTGATGGCTAGCTTTGTGTCCTTTTGCGCACACCACCTCAACGCGGCCTGGACCCCACAAACACGCGCGACTCGACTGCCATTTCGATCAACGCGGCTCGCAAGCAAAGCAATTGATAGCACTCAGCGCCATGAGCTCGTCCGGCAACGACAAGAAGAAGACCGTCCTCGTGGCTGCGGCCACGGTCGCCGCCCTCGCGGGGCTCGGTGTCTGGGCCAACCGCCAGCAGCGCCAGCGGCTCCGTCTCGCCCGCAAGCAGCTCACGGACCTCCGCTTTGATCTCGCAGTCCCGGAGATCGAGGCCGAGACCGCCGCCATCATCGCCAAGATGCGCCAGGTCGATGATGAGGTTGCCAACACCCCGAACGATGCGGTGACCTTTGCAAACACGGCCCAGAAGCTCATTGACCTCGATGCGGAGCTCCTGAGCCGTGTCACCAACGTCACGTTCCTCGGCCACGTGTCGGCCAACAAGGAAATCCGCGATGCCTGCACCAAGGCCGATGAGGTCATCGAGAACTTCTCGGTCGAGCGTGGCATGCGCGCGGATGTCTATCGGGTGGTCCGAGCTCTGGCCTCGAGCTCTGAGTTTCAGGTTTGTCGAGAGATCATCTTGTTGTTGATTGCCAGGATTGCTAATGGCTGACGAGGACTATGACCAGACTTTGAGCGCTGTGGAGCAGCGTTACGTGAAGCGCCTGGTGCAGGATTTCGAGCGCAACGGCTTGCAACTCGACGAGGACAAACAAAAGTTGGTGCAGGAGTGGAAGCAGAAGCTTTCCAAGTTGGGGATCCAGTATCATCAGAACCTAACGGAGGAAACCACCGAGGTCAGCTTCTCTCATGACGAGCTTAAGGGCCTCAGCGACGATTTCATCTCGGCCTTGACGAAGGGCGACGACGGCAAGTACAAGGTTCGTCGGTACCGTTGGTTCACTCTCTTTTGGTATCGTCTCATTGTCTTGCTTTGGTAGATCGCGTTGTCGTACCCGACAGTCTTCCCCATCTTGAACACGTGTACTGTGCCGCTTACTCGCAAGACCGTCGAAGTCGCGTTCAACCGTCGTTGCATCGACAAGAACGTTGCGATTTTGGAGGAGATGCTTGAGCTTCGCCATCAGGTCGCCGTGACGCTTGGTTACGAGAACCATGCAGCCTATGTCCTTGAGCAGCGGTGCGTACACGTTTATACCTGCCAATGTTTTTTGTTTGTTTGGGCGTGCTTCTAACGAGCTTGGTTGAATCATCAGGATGGCTGAGAAGCCCTCGACCGTGCAATCCTTCCTGTCGGACCTCGACAACAAGCTCGTTCCCTTGGCGAAGAAGGAGCTCGACCTCCTCTTGAAGCTTAAGGAGACGGACTGTGAGCTTCACGGTCACAAGTTCGACGGCAAGATCAACATGTGGGACTTCCGGTACTACATGGACCAATACGTGAAGAAGCACTGCTCGATTGACTCGGAGAAGGTCCGCGAGTTCTTTCCCCTTGAGCACGTCACCAAGGAGCTCCTTGACATGTACCAGGAGATCTTGAGCCTCAAATTCACGGAAATTTCGTCGCCGCACGTTTGGCACAAGGAAGTGCGCATGTTCGCTGTGCACGACGCCCGGAAGGGTCGTGAAGGGCATTTGGTGGGCCACTTCTATCTCGATCTGTTCCCGCGTCAAGGCAAGTATGGCCATGCCGCTTGTTTCACGCTGCAGCAATCATGTGTGAACTCGTCTGGCCGTCGTCTGCTCCCTGCGGCTGCGATGGTGGCCAACTTTCATCCGCCTACCAAGACCAAGCCGTCCCTTCTCAACCACGACGAGGTCGTGACTTATTTCCATGAGTTTGGCCACGTCATGCACTGCATTTGTTCTGAGTCTGTGATCCCGCGCTTCGCTGGCACTCGTGTCGAGCGTGACTTTGTCGAGGCCCCGAGCCAGATGCTCGAGAACTGGTGCTGGGAGAAGGAACCGCTCCAGCGTCTCTCGTCCCATTACTTGACCAAGGAGGTATGTTCAGTGGCTCGTTTGTTGAGGCATTCTTGACAATTCCTCACTCTTTGGTGGTTGACAGAAACTCTCGGACGAGCTCATCGTCCGATTGATTTCGACCAAGAACGCGAACACCGGGCTCCTGAACAAGCGTCAGTTGCTCTTCGCGACATTCGACCAGCACATTCACTCCCGCCCAAAGTCCGACACCGCTGCCGTGTTGAAGCAGTATCAGAGTGAGATCATGCTCATCGACATGACCCCGGGCACGAACTTTGCTGCGTCGTTTGGCCACCTCGCGGGTGGCTACGATGCCCAGGTGAGCGAATAGCGCATGCGATGCCGGCGTTTCTGTCGATGCTCAACATTCCTCTGTCGCCTCATTTCTTGTTCTGAATGCCCTGTAGTACTATGGCTACATGTGGAGTGAGGTGTTCTCGATGGACATGTTCCAGTCGCGTTTCAAGAAGGAGGGGCTCATGAACCCCACGACGGGCCTCGCCTACCGCGAGCTCATCCTCGCCCGCGGCGGATCTGTCGATGCAAGCCAGATGCTCCGCGAGTTCCTGGGCCGCGAGCCGAACCAGAACGCCTTCCTTTGGAGCAAGGGCCTGGACATTGCCGAGGAGTAGGCAGATCCGCAAGAATCAACGTCGAACGGATACTGTTAGTTTCATGGTCCGTTACGAAAAAGAAATACGTCAAATATCGATACGTATCCATTTCACTTCAAGTATACGTATGTAGGGGTAGGTTGGTAAGTATACATGCTGTAGATGATGTGTGCCACCTTAGATCCGGGCGTGATCTGGATCGTCGAGGTCGCTGTTGACGTGGCGTTTCGGCAATACGAAGACAGCACGCGGCGACCAGCAGCGGCCGATCACACGCGCCCCCTCCCTCCACGCTCTCTAGCGCGCTTCTATCGGCCCATTTCAGGTGCTCACCACTGTCCACCGACTTGCTGCTCGTGACGCCATGCCCTTCGAAGCCAAGGTCGTCGGGCTCCCGAGCAACTCGCTCGCCTTCACCAACCTCCTCTATGTCGACTTTGAGGACTTTGTCGTGCTCGTCCGGCAGCTTCCTCCGGGTGTCGCCTCCAAGGAGGAGATCAAGGAGCAGGGGCTCCACTGCTGGGTGAACAAGAAGTTTGTGTTCGCCATCAAACCCCAAAAGCAGATCCCCAGCGGCTCGATCGGCGTCGGGGGCCTCCAGCGGATGTGCATTGGGCTCCCATTGAACCAGCCCTGCGAGCTCGTGCCCTACGTCCCCGGGCCCAAGAAGAGCATCCTGAGTACTGTTACCTTCGAAATCCAGCAGATCCTCACCCGCGCCCAGACGAATGAACTCCGCGTCATCGACTGCAACATCCTCAAGTCGGTCTTTGAGAACGAATATGTGTCCCAGTACTTTGCTGTAGGGCAGCTCATCACGGTCAACTATGATGGCCTCCCGTTGCGCCTCCAGTGCGTTGCCTTGGATGTCGTCGAAGGCGACGACAAGAGCCGAACAAACTCATTGACACCGCAGGTGGCGGCTTTCATCAAGGGGGCGATCGTCAACTTCTCCAAGTCAAAGGACGCTCCAGTGCGGCTGACGAACCAGTCGTCAGGGCAGTCACGGTCGGTGTTCAAGCCCGATTTTGATTTCTCCAAGCTCGGGATTGGTGGTCTCGATAAAGAATTCAACGACATATTCCGACGTGCCTTTGCCTCGCGTCTGTTTCCCACGGATGTTATTCAGAAGCTTGGGATCAAGCACGTCCGCGGTATGCTGTTGTTTGGCCCCCCTGGGTGCGGCAAGACTCTTATAGCGCGAAAGATTTCTCAGGCGCTCACTGCCACGGAGCCGAAGGTCGTGAACGGGCCCGAGATTCTGGACAAGTTTGTTGGTGAATCTGAACGCAAGATCCGTGAACTATTTGCTGACGCCAGAAAAGACCAACAAGAGCTCGGTGATGAGAGCGACGTCCACATTATTATCTTTGATGAGATTGACGCGATCTGCAAGCAGCGAGGATCCAGTCGAGATGGAACCGGTGTTGGTGATAGCGTCGTCAACCAGTTGCTTACGCAGATTGATGGCGTGGACAGCCTGAATAACGTGTTGGTTATTGGCATGACGAACCGAAAGGTGATACTACGTGTATGTATGATCGTGCCGTGAAAGTGGTTTTGACAATCTCCGGGTGATGTGTGCGTAGGATATGCTAGATGAAGCATTGATGCGTCCAGGGCGTCTCGAGGTTCAAATTGAAATCAATTTGCCCGATGAGCGTGGACGAGCACAAATTCTGAAGATCCACACTGAACGGGCACGCGTAAATGGCACCCTCCATTCGGCAGTAATCGCGGATTTGGACTCGTGTTTGGACCCGTCCAAGAAAGTCAACGACGATCCTGACTACAAAAACCTTGTGAGCCGTACAAAGAATTTCTCTGGTGCGGAATTGGAGGGTCTTGTTCGAGCTGCAACAGCGCACTCCCTTTCACGAGGAACTGATGGAAAGACATTCCACGCTATCCAAAACTTCAAACCCGAAATTCGGATGGAAGACTTTGATCTAGCTTTGGAGGAAGTGAAGCCCAAATTTGGTGCCCAGAGTGATCAGCTTTCTCTTTACTACAAGAATGGACTTGTGGAATTCGGACCATCGTTTACCGACGTCCGTGATTCTTTGTCTCGCGTTATTGATCAGGTCCGAACAAACAGCAAGACGCCCCTCATGTCGGTTTTGTTGCACGGTGAACGTGGTGCTGGCAAGACCGCATTGGCAACATATTGCGCTGTCTCGAGTGAATTTCCACTCGTTCGCATGGTCAAGGCATCCGAACTGATCGCTCGTCCAGAAAATGCGAAGTGTTCGTACATCTACACGGTGTTTGAAGAGGCATACCGCTCGCCGCTGAGTATCATCATCCTCGACGACATTGAACGTTTGATGGATTATGTTGGTACGTTAGAGTTTGCTGGTGGGAAAACCCTATGTGACTTGGATTGTCATCATTTGCACGCTGGTTTGTAGGTCTTGGTCCTCGCTTCTCCAACTTGGTGCTGCAAGCGTTGATGGTCCTCGTGCGCAACCCCGTGCCCGTCGCCGGGCGAAAGCTGGTGGTCATCGGGATTACTTCCAATATCAACGCCATGCGCTCACTTGAGCTCACGGACGTGTTTGACCTTTGCCTGGAAGTTCCCCAGGTCATGAAGGAAGACGAGATCGACGCTGTGCTAACGCATGCGAACGTCCCCGTGAGCGACAGCGAGAAGAAGCAGATCTTGCAGATGATGGCTGGTCGCCCCATCTCGGTGAAGAAGCTCCTTCTCGTTGCGGAGATGGCAAAGGAGGATCTCGCCAAGTCGGGCGACGACTCGATGACCAGTGCGCAGTTTATTGATGTCGCCTACAAGTTCACACAGGTTGCGCTTTGAGTCATTTCCTTAATGAAAAATTCTGCATTATTACCTCGATACAAAAATCAAGTGATCTTTCCTAATATGCATTTACCGATGGACTCGCATTGCTCGAGTTTCACATCTTCGATGGATAATGGAGGATACCGGACGTTTGGAACTGCATGAACACCCGAGAGCCGCGACAGGGGAGTGGGTGAGGAAATGCGCATCCATCGTTTGCTTTGCCTGCCCGCTTTCTGGTGCCGTGCCTTCAACTTCAAACATCTTTAAATGGGCGCTGTATTGGGGCTCACAACAGTAATCCCGCGGTTGTGTTTTGCTGCAACCAGAAAAAACGGAACTTTGCGATCTCGAATCCCCAATCCGGGTCTCGAAAGCACCAGCGACTGACTGCCGCAACGATCTCTCGCACGGCGACAGCGCACGCGCGCGGAGCGAGTGAAGAGCCATAGGTCAGCAACCGAGCGTCGAGGAATCCATCGAGGAGATGGCGAAGAAGGCCAAGCAGCAAAAGAACGGCAACGGCAGCGGTGGGAACCCCGCGGCCCAGGTGGCCCCGGCCGCGACGCCCGCCCCGGCCCCGGCGTCACCGACCAAGGGCGAGGCGACCAAGGCACAGTCCACGGCGGCGGCCTCGCCGAAGAAGACCGAGTCCCCGGGGAATGCCGAGGGGGCCAAGTCCCCGACGCTGAAGGACGCCTCTGGTGGGTCAACGGACAACTAACTACGAGACCATGCAGGGTCTTGTTGGTATGTCTCACGAACGGATGCTATTGATGCCCAAAGATAAGATCGACAAGGCTCTCCAGCGCCGCAAGTCGATTGAGGAGGTCCAGGAGGCCGGGATCCTGAGTGCGTGCCCAATGGACGGATGGATGGCGGGTCAACGATCCACCTGGCCGATGGATTAACGACGATGGTGCGATATATAGAGTCAACCGAGGATACCGAGAAGATGAACCACATTGCCGAGGCAATGCAAGGGAAAATTGAGGCCCGACCAGATCAAGATGAGATGCTCAAGGTGAACGAGCATATCCTTAATCCGGCTGGTTCGTGCCAACATCACGTCAAAGGGAATGGACTTCTCGTCGTGCTCAATGGGGTTGTGCTCGAATCCACAGGCACAAGCCGTCGTTTGTCTGGAGTTCTCGCCTCGACGGCCAAGGACTTGGAGAAGAAAATCACGGCAGACAAGATTGACCGTCATCTCGGCGCGCGGCCAGAGCTCGAAGACCTCGAGAAACTGAATGTCCTCTCCACCTCCGTTGCCCCAGGCATTCAGAGTGTGCAGAAAAAGCTCCAACGTCAGATGAGCTCTGATGAATTGTCGCATCGGCTTGAAAGCCGTCCTGATGTCCAAGAGCTTAAGGATCAAGGCATCGTCAAAGGTGTGAGATCTGGGGGTGTTTTTTTTTTGTTCTATTCCCGCATATTGAAACGTCGGATACATCTCCAGAGGGCGTTGCTCCAAGCCTTCAGGCCACACAGGATAAGCTCCAACGTCAACTCAATGCGGATCGAGTTCACCACCAGCTGGTCAAGCGTCCTTCGCTGGGTGAATTGAGCGCGCAAGGAGTCATCGACAGTGAGTCAGCAGTTTGGAGTCAGCAATGTGGTGCGAAGACGTATGATCAACGCTGATGGATGTTGTGGCGTGCAGAGACGGACATTCAAGTCGCGCCGAGCCTCACAGCAACTGCAAAGAAGCTGGAGCGCAACCTCGTCCAAAACCATGTCGCGCATCTGCTTGAAACTCGTCCAGACAAAGATGAGCTTGTGACGCACCACATCATTGATGGTAAGCTTGATGCGTGGATGACTATTCGACGTTGTGTCTGACGACAAAAATTGTTCGACAGATCCAAACAGCCATGTTGCTCCGGCAATCCAGGCACCAAAACAGCAACTCGAGCGTCAGCTGAAGGCTGACGAACTTGCGCGTCAATTGCGAAAGCGTCCGTCGATTTCGGAACTCGAGGAGAAGGGAATCGTGGACGGTATGGGGACTTGTTGCGTCTGTGAAATTTGGGACTACTGCTGACATTCCGTTCTCTAACAGAAGGGGAGCTTGGAGAAGGTGAAGGCTATTCAAAGGTTCAGAAGAAGTGCTCTTTATCGCAACGGGCTCGCTACACGCTTGCGTTGAAGGCAGCAAGTCGCATTGCTGCGGACAACCTGATCACCCAAGATGAGAAGGCCCGACTGAAGGATCTTATTTTGACTGATGATGAAAAGGTTGTGGCGGCTATCGAGTGTTATGAACTGGATCAAGATATCGAAGAAATGCTGGATACGTTGTACCGCGTGGCCAAGTTGGCTTAATTGTGCGTACAGAGCTGCTCAGCCAATCTACGGCGGCATGCCTAATACTACGTAATATCACTTTCGAGTCCCCAGTACCTAACTCCTGGAATCCATGAATGCATCGATACCGTCTCGAATCGCACTAAATGCAAGTTTCGTTAGGTGGGTAAAACAGTGGCTTTCACATTGTAGTACGTACGTGATCTGGAGGATAGAATCGACAACACCATAGAACGAACGGTCTTCGATCGGCATTGACTGCGTCGCCGGTGGCTCTGGCTGCTGCAGCCAAGCGGTGAACAACAAAAGGTGTCCATTGCACCGAAGGAGCTCGTTGACGATGTCCGTTTGCGCTGAGAGGACGTGAGGAATTGCCTGGTTCTGGTGTTAGCAAACGTTATCAACAGCCCGAAATTGCAGTTGATTCACCTCGACGAATGTGTAACTGGAACGGGGGAAACTCTCCTTGTCTCGTGTCCTGTTGAATTCACATGTAAATAAGCAACCATGGCTTCACTAAACAAATCATCACACGAGTCAAATCGTTCTCACCAGCTTTCTTCATCCCTGACGAGCGCGTACAAATCAAGGGCCGCTTGGTACAATTCCTTTTGTTTTTCTTTGCTTTCCTGGTGACATCGCGAGCACGAGCAGTCGTGAGCAAAGATACCAGGCATAAAGCATGCGCGTTCCCTTACAGCAGCGTAGTCAAACGGGAAGAACCATCCCGGCAAAGGCGATCCATTCATTTGCAATGCAGTAGCCGCCTCTGCCACCGCTGTGGCCGAAGGTGTTTTCGTGTCGGATGACATTCCCAACACGTTGAGGACGTTGACAAGACTGCGACATCGTCACATATGAGCACCTTCCTGCACCATCACGTCCAATGGGCGAATTGGCCACTGGCACAACCATCTACGTACGTTTCCGCATAATTTATCTCCTCGTTGGCCTTTTGCTGGAGCGTCGCAATGACCGTGCACTCGGTCTTGTGCTGGCGCCAGGCATTCTTCAGACACTCCCGATCGCAGAAGAGGGCCGTATGGCACACCGAGCATTTCTGTCCATCACCACCGCCGATTAGTTCTTCAACCATCGAGCCTATTGACGGAAGCGAAGCAAATTCCCCTCGTGCCTTCAGAGTGCTCGTATCTTCGAGCGGCTTACGGCAGTGTTGGCACCCGCTGCCGATGGTCCAGACCTCCCCACCATAGAGTTTCTACGAGATCACGGCAAGTCCGATCAGCCCACGACGCCGTTGTCGAAACCACCGCATACACGGACGCACAAAGTGCTCAAGGAGGCGGTTCTCGGCGGCGCTCGTGCCCTCCTGGCAGATCTCATCGTACGTCTTCTCCATCGTGCACGTGGTACGATTAGTGGTGGGCACAATGGTGATCAAAATGGCCGGCACATTCATTTTACAAGACGGTCCGGTATTAGAGACCACGACTAAAAGGCAGCTCCCCCCGACAGTGACGACTGCCACAGTGACACTGAATTGTGGTTGTTGAAGACTTGACCTCACCACTGGCGGCGATGCCGATGCCGTAGTCGAAGGTGAGCTCCTCATGGGGCTCGATGTGGCGCCTGGCGAAGAACGCGAGTCGGGGAATGTACGAGTCCGAGCGTAGGGCCTCGATGTACAGTGTCGGCTCGCAGCTGTGATTGTAGAAGCGCGTAAAGTTGCTCTCGAAGGTGGCGTCGACGTTGGTCCGGACGACATCCCCCGCGGCGGTGTGCTCGCGCAGCGCGAGGACGTAGTTGAGACCCAGGGGGGTGTACGTGGTCTCGTAGCGCCGCCGCATCTCGATCGTGGTGATGAGCTCCCCGGTGTATTCCCCGAGATACGTGCCCGTGGGGATCTCCGCGCTGGCGAACACCCCCCAGCCCTTGATGGGGCTGTGGGCAACGTACAGCGCCGCGCGACAGCCATCGATCATCCGCCGCACGAGCGTGTTGCCTTTGCGTTGCCGATCTTTCTCGTCAGGGGGAAGTTGGTGGGCGGTCGGTGAAAGGGCTCGTGGGAGAACGACCCGGGTCGCATAGCGGAAGCGCAAGAGCCCAATGAGCTCGGAGCCCGTACCCCACTGCGTGGACGCACCATCACGCATGCGCACGGGCACGCGTAGTGACCTCTCGTGGCCCCGCGTGACGTCCTCTGCTATCGTGCGGATCCACCGCTGAACGATCATGTTGGTCGCGCGATCAACGCAAAGCCAGGAAATCACGCACCGCCAGGCGCCATCACCGCATATGTAGTCGCTCTGCCGTGCGAGGAGGACTGCGATGGCCTGCGCAAACGGCGACGTGGGGATGGACGGGGCGTCATCCCCAGTGGCGCTGGCAGCACGTGCTGAGGGACGCCGACTCCGCTTCATGCCCCTCGATGAATAGGCCAACGACTCGTGTTTCTAATGACCACAACAACGCAGGGATGCAAGATGGTCTAGTATTCAGGCGCGCCATAGTAATACTCGTAGAAGAGCTCCATGAGCGGGGGCTTGACGTAGTGGAACGAGATCGTGTCCGGGGCGCAGCAGCCATCGCCGTTCTTCCAGCCGATGCCATAGTGGTCCGAGAACCAGTTGTTCTCCTCGTAGATCGTGTCGTAGATGGTGTGGTCAAAGTCATTCTCGTCGTGGGGGTTGAAGTAGAGCTCGACGGGGTCGTACTGGTGGAAGCGCTCGCGCTGCTCGGCGTCGCGCGTGTCCCGGGGGGTCACGTTGTGGTGGAGCATGCAAAAGGAGATCGCCCAGTCGTCCGGGACGATCTCCCCGGGGAGACAGTAGGGCTCGTCGAACGAGGCCTCGAGGGTCCGGAGGTAGGCCCAGTTCATGGCGTAGCCCCCGCCCCCGGGGGTGTAGTAAAGCCCGCCCTGCTGGAGGGTCCGGGCCTTGACCTCCCACATCACGCGAACGTTCCGGGGATCGCGCTTGTCCACGGGGTTGAGCGGCCGCTGCATCTCCCACCACTGTAGCGTCATCCGGTGTCCCAAGATCGTCGGCTCGGACCGGGGGATCGTCGCGATCTCGTCCGAGAGGAGGTACGCCTGGAGGTTCTCCATGAGCAGGAACGTGTCGTCGTCGCACTTGAAGACCCAGTCGAAGTCGCCCTCGCTGTACTCGCGGACGATGACCCGGACGATCTCGCGGTGCTTCTGCCAGAGCGTGTCATGCGACGGCGGGGCCATGATCCGGACTGTCGGGATCGTCGGGTCCTCACGGTTGCTCATAAAGAGGATCTTGTCGCACTTGCGGCCCCACGTTCGCTGGATCGCGAGCACACGCCGACGGTGGTTCTTGTGGTATGTGTTGACCCAGCAGAGGATCCGCAGGCGGCGCGCCGGCTCGGGGGCGGGCTGGACCGACACGAGCTGCATGGCGTGGATGTTGCTCCCCAGGCGACGCAGGAGCTCTTCGCGGTCCGTGGCCATGGCCGTCGCGCTCACCTGAAGCGTCGTCCCCACCGCCATCATGGCCGCCACCACGACGAGCAGCAACGTCTTCAACCGTAGCGACAATGGCGGCCGTCGCACCGCCTCCGCTGTCGTCGCCGCCATGGCCTTCGCGTGGTTTGGTCAATTGATTTTCTGCTACTTTGGTGTGTGGGGGTACGTCAGAAAACCAACTTTGTGGGTTTTGTGAAAGTCAGATATCGTAGAACTAAGCTAAGCTATTGCAGACTCTTGCTTAGTCGCACTGGTATGTGTCACAGCCCAGGATGACCTCGATGTTGCCGAGTCGCGAGCGGAGCTGGAGGTCCCCGTATGAGAGGCAGCTCCCATTGCGGGCGTTGCAATTGATTCCCCCGCGGAGCTCGGTCCCACCGCCGCCGGTGGCGGTGTCCTGGAGCATCAGTTGTCCCATAGTTGGCCCAGAAAATCCACGTCGTATCAAATCACAAGAAAAACAAAAAACAATACCGGCAGCGTCGAGATAAGGTCCATGCCCATGAATCCCGTGCGGATGGTCACGTTCCCATAGTCGGAGCGGAGGAAGTAGAGGCCCGTGAAGGTGGTCGTCTGCGGCGCAGGGAACGCGAGCATATATCAGTGATGGCTCATGCACATTCCAAGTAGCCGGCAAACCCGCACCGCCAATTGCAATCGAATATTTCCAGACGACGTCTCGATGTGCACGCCACCACGGGCTGCGATTTGCTGCAGTGTCACGTCCCCACCGACATTGGTGACCTCGAGTCGCCCCATGAACGCATTCGTCCCCTGTAACATCATGCGTGAGTATCTGCTTGCCAAGTATCCCTCGCAACGTTATCACATGACGCACCTCGGTCTGAAGCCCGACCCCAAAGATGTCCCCGTCTTCGTTGCCGATTTGCAGCCAATTCGCGCGGACGTTGGACGCGTAGATGGCTCCGGAGGCACTCTTGATTCCCACGCGACTCCGTCCCACAGTCGACGTGCTGCACCAACCGCATCAATTCCCGTCAATGCGTTGAACGTCGCCGGTTTCCGACCTCCCATCCACGCACCCCACGACCGCCGTCACCTCGAGCGTCCCTGCCCCGGTCCCAAAGTCGGCATCGCACTCCAGTAGCGTCCCATTTTCAACTTTGACCGCGCCCAATTCCGCATACACGCGAGACGGGCTCGCGATTCCCAGATACTTGGACGTGTCGACGACGAAGTCCCGCAGTTCGATCTCCCCGGCACTCGCGGTGAGGGTCAGGTCGTCACCTGTTCGCTCTCCGAGCACAGCCACACTCGAGACGTTGATGTTGCCCTGGGTTGTTGAAACGGCAAGCGCGCTAACGGGGAGTGCGCTAAGGTCCACCGACGTCCCCGAGGTGACGTTGAGCCGCCGATTTCTGTCTGCTGGTAGCGAGACGGTCGTGACGGCGCGCTGTCGGAAACAAGCAAGCACGTCAGCTCCTACACGAGCACTCTGCAATGAGTTAATCGGCGACAGCAAACCTGACACGACCCGTCAATCCACAGAAACTGCTTGACGGCAAAGGGCTGCGTGATAATGTGCAGTGCCCCATTCTTTAAGCTTCGATCAAACGAGCTGGCGTCATTCTTGCTGCGCTCCTGTGATGATTCGCCAAGTCATATCAGCCACATCGATAACTAGTCCACGTATTGGCTCTGCATATCCTCACCGCATTCCCGTATTGCTCAAGAGCAATTGCTCCGGTCATATCGCTTCCTTGCGCAACTTGGACGATTCCTCGCGTGAATGTGTTCGTCACGACAATACTCGAGATCGAGGATGCGTTTTCGTTCTCCAGCAACGAGAAATTCGTCGCCTGCACGAGTTTGCCGATACTGTGGCATTTCGCCGCAAACACGACGTTGGTGCACATGATCGCCAGTATGAACGCAACGGCCATGACGAAGAGGAAAACGCAAAAGCGCATTGCGATCCGTTGTCGTCGCTTTGAGGCCTCAAAGTGCTGGTTCCATTCATGACGCTGGAGTACTTGTGGGTCCGCTGGTTTGATCACAGAGACTTCACTGTCATTATTCTCTGCTTGAAGCTGGCGCATACTTTGCTTGTCGTGTGCAAGTTGACGCTTGACAATGGTCGCGTGATGCATCAATGTCATACACATCGTGGCCTCCTGAAAGATGAAGAGCCCACATATAATCCCTGAGAAGGCAACAATCTTGAGATTTGTCGAGATGAGCTGCACGAACTGGTCCCGGTCGTAGCGAGCCTGGAATGTGGGTGGGAGGATCACCTGAATGATCTCCCAGTGTTGAAGAATGTTCTCTTGAACTTGCTTGCGGAGAGCAAAGTAGGCGATCGAAAGGCCGAGAAAGCACGTCCCCGTGGCGTATGATAGTAACACACACATGGAGAGCAGCCTTCGGTACTCAAAGGATGCGCCGATGAATGCCACGAGAGCAACGGTCAGCATCAACGTCCCGCATCCAAAGAGAACAATTCCCGTGTACGGAGCTGACGCGAGGGTACCACTGTCGACGACGTATTGTCCGCCAATGATGAGAAAGAGCGAGAATGGAAAGACAATGAGGCTGAAGGTCTGCAGGTATGCGATGGTCCCGCGGCGCGGCCCGACGAGGTTGTACAGGTGATTCGAAAAGACCGCGTGGA
>JAADYI010000160.1:0-27488 GCA_023338185.1 Lagenidium sp. CBS 127285
ACGGATGCGGTGGTCGCGACGCTGGAGGTCCTCGCGGCTCTGCCCGAGCTCGAGACGGAGGGCTTCGATCTCCTCGAGCTGGTGGGACTGCGTCGCGAGGCGCTGGATCTCGTGCTGCGCGACATGGAGGTCCCGCTTGAGGACGTCGATGACCTGGTTGGCCCGGAGACAGCTCGCCTTGTGCTCCTGGATGATCCGATCGCGGTCCGCGATCTCATGGTGGCACTCGCAGTCGTTCGCGGCGATGCCGTGCTCGTGCTGCAACAGTCGCTCTTCGAGGTAGTTGAGGCGGAGCTTGAGGTTGAAGTTTTCCATCGCGAGTCGGTTGCACGTGTCCTGCTCCTCGCGAAGGCGCATGGGTGACTGGACGTCGTCCGCATCGTCCTCATCGCCGCTGCCCGCGGAGCATCGCATCGGGGACGACGGTCCCATGGCTGCTGCTCGCTGGTGTGGGGGCGATGTGTGCAATTTGAAGGCAAGTTGCCGCAGGAATGTTGGTAGGCAATGGGGCGCCAAGAATCTCGGCGCCCCATTGGCCCAAGATATGCACACACTTCAACTGACTCTGATTACACGCTTTAGCTTAGTTTTCATCAACTGCTAACCAATGCGCGATTCTCCCGACAGCAATCGCAAGGGCCACGGAGGGGGCGATCGTCGTCCGCGTCGCAGCGCTCATGCAGGCGGGCAGCGTACAGAATGTGACGGTACCGCGCCCGACGGAGGCGGTGCGTGACCGTGGCCTGCAGCCGACCAAGCTCTTGCTTGGTCGCAGCATTCGACTGAACTAAAGCTGCAAGGCGATCGCACAGGACCGCGCGCACCTGCACGAGCTTGGCCACGCCTTCTTGAAGCCCCCGGAAGCTGACATCATGTGGGCTGATGGCGACGGGCGGTGGCATTGACGTTGATGTGCCGTAGCGTACAGGATCAGTGTCGCCCGTAATATCGCGATCCATTCTGGTCGAGGCTTTCAAGAGAGGAAAGGTCGTCGGCGCCATGGGAGGCGACACCGCCTGCCGACGTGGCTTGACTGGTATGATGATGCATTCATCATGAGCTCATAGTAAAACTACACGATATCAATTGTTTTTGATCCTACCATCGATGTCGGCACGAAGTATCCAGAAACAGTGTATGTACTTGTGAGCGTAGGCGAAGACATTTCCCATCGTCGACAAATCAACCTTTTGTAGAGAATACTGAGCAATGACGATGTAAGTCCACAAGGCGAAAGCGGTCTGTGCGGGATGCCAATAACCCGGAAAATATCCACTTGGTGCGACTGACCGCCTTTCCGCGAATACACGTGAAGCAGTCTCAATACGACGATAGATTGCGAAGCTGCTCATTCAAGGCCGCGTTTTCTTGTTTGATACTCTGGATATCCGCGAGTACTTTCTCCAGTTGGATGCGACTGTCACGTCCTTGGAGCTGGGTGATCCAATTTTCAAGATCTCGAGCTGCACTTTCTTTCTTCCCGACATCACCAAGAACCAAAATCAGCTCTTCAAAGAGCTCTCGGACTTGCGCAAACTTGCGGTAGCACTCGACGTACGGACTGTCAACACCTTTGCTACTTGCCCCATCAGTGTGCTTGCTTGCGGCGGTGAAGAGCTTTTCATCTGTGACGGCCTCTGTTCGTTTGAGCTTTTCTGAACTCACATTTAGTTGCTTTTGAATCGTCTTAATATCTTCAATAATCTTCGTAATTTCTTGCTTTTGCTTGTGCACTTGCTTCGTGATATCCATGATACGATTCGTGTACGAGTTTCGGCTGACACCTTGTGGCAAGTTCGTGTACATCTTCTCTAGTGTATGAACAGTCTCCATTCTCTCCTGAATTACTGTCGCTATATCTTTCATTTCCGTTCTGAATATTTTCATTTCAGAAATGAGTTTTCGACAACGAGCTTTTCTTGTAGAATTCATCGAAAGCAACTGCTCTTCTTCCTCTGCAAGCAATCGCTTGTGTTCAGACCAGTCCATTGACAATGTTTTGAGTTTGGACTCGTTCTTTGCACAAATGCCCTGAGTCCATACCGCGTGAGTCACACTGTCAACCGTTTCCATCACGTTTCAGCAATCTTCACCTCGAGTTTTGCTATGTTTGCTTGTGCATGTGGGAGCAATCCCAGAATTCGCTTGCGAGATTCCAGTTTGGCTTTCATTTCCCTGCCTTCGACTTTCATTTCTTCAATTCTGCGCTCGATGTCTGCAACAGCAATTACCTCCCGCTCCAATTCAAGCCGAGTAATCTCGATTGAGCGCTGAGTCTCGACCATTCGAACTTGTACATGATCTAGTTCTGCTTGCCCTCCTTCCTCTCTGAGCGATTCTAACTGCACGAGATCGTGTTAAAACACCATACGTGTCTACATTCGCGCCCGCTTCGTACCAGCGTATCGCCTGTCGGTCTTACTGGTTCTGGAGTCGCATGCGTAGCTGCATTAGCTTGATATTCATTTTCTGCCAATGCGTTCGCGGCTGAGACGAAGACGGGTAAATGAGGTAGTGATGCACACTCCTCTTGCTCCTGGTGGGTTTCTTCGTCGTCCTTCAGCAGTTCACTCGATTGCAATGACGGCGATTCGACAGGTTGCTATCGGCTTCATCATCAGACAGCGATATGGAAATTCGCGGCTCACAAACGCACCTCAATGCGGCCACCAAAACCATCTGCAGTTAGACGATCGGCGTCGTCATCGGCATAATAGGTGTAAGAGACGAATCCGCTCGACGTTTGGGAAGCGGACAGGGTCTCGAGGAGAGATTGCGCCTTGGACGCTTGCTTTAAGAGGCCATCAAAGAGGCACCAACTGTCCTCCGCTCTCTCCACCGTCTCCCATGGAAGGAGCACCGAGTCAGTTCGGAGAGAGACACGCTGATGCCCTCGCAAGACCGGCAAGTGGCGGTTTGGCATCACCGGCAAGGTTTTCTTTCGCATCCAAGCCGAAAAAACAGAGCATAGCGCTTCTTCTTCGAGTGCATCGACCAAGTCACGATCCCGCGCACCGCTGATGGCAGCGTCGCCGTCTTTGCCGATACCGCACACTGCATTCGCTGCGTCGTTGAGGTGGTGCTGCGGGATTTTGCTGACCAGCCACGCCAGGATGGCCCGGGTTTCCTTCTCGATTGGGTACAGGAAGTGATTGTACCCACAGTCTCCTGCGTACCCGAGGTCCTGAATGGCAAATGACGCGCAAGAGGGCGTGAGAATCACCCGACCGCGGTGCGGTTTCGTGCGGGTCATCAAGAAGTACCTTGAGGGCGTTTGCGAGCTGGGAGCCCAGGCGATGTCGTGCCGCCACCCCGTTGGGGAGCTGCTGGCTCTCGGGAAGGGCGAGGTCCGCCACGCTTTCCGCGAGCTGGATGCGCGTGAGGCATCGACAGACGATCGCCACAAAGTTCTCGCTGGTGAGGGCCGCGAGGTTGAGTTCGTCACTCGAGGTGGTCGACGGGAGACTGCGTTTTCCCGAGGCGGGCGGCACCAACGCAGCATCAGCATCCGCATCCAATACGCGCCGCCCACACACGCCCAATGCGCGAGCTGCCTCCTGCGCAAGCACCAAACGCACCATTCGCTCTGGGCGAGGGCGCCAATGAGGAACCGATCGGCGGTCTCGGCGGCCATGGCCATCGCCAGCTTGGCGGTTTTGACGTTGGTCAAAGATACTTCGCTTCACAGTCCAGTACAGTCACGTCACGATAAAGTACGATGATAAGGGAGCCGATGAAAGATGGAAAGAACGAAAAAAGCATCGAAGGAACATGGGCCCCGCTCGAGCCGTCGCGCCGACTCGCGGCCTGCAGCGGAAGACCGAGATCCACAGCGCGCTCGGCACTCGGGCTGCAGCAGGAGCAGCGCCAGCGGGCGTAACGTCGGCGGTTCCAGTGCCGGATTCGCCGTTGCCCGCGACAAGTTACGTCTAAGATCAGAAACATAGATGGAGACGGCTGCATCACTCGTGGGGTTGCCCACGCCGGCGTCCTCGTCGCCGCTGCCGCCAGTCCGAGCAGCCGAACCAACGGCGTCAACGATGGAGAAGAAGACGACCCCGCGCACGCACCGACGCGACCAGCTCATCGAGCGCGCGCAGGATGCGATCGCTGCTTTGGAGAGCGCGATCCTCCCAACGGCCGCGGAGCGCGACCACCCGAGCGAGATCGACGACGACGTCGACTCGGCCAACGGCAGTAGCAGCGGCAGTGGCAGCAGCGGAAGCGACGGAGAGGGTGGTCGCCGCCGCATGCGGATCTCGGTCGATACGCGGCATTCGCCCGACCGACCACGCACTGCACCGCCGCCCAAGTCGCCGATCGAGGTGCTCATGAGCAAGATGCACGAGCTCGTGCAAAAGTACAACGAAGACGCAGCCGCGGCTGCGGTGAAGGAGGACGTCGAGGACGTCGATGGTGACGGTGACGCCCAAAGACTGCGGCGCAAGGTGAACGAGCAGGCACAGCAGCTCCAGAGGCTCAAGGAGTGCGACGCCGCCAGGCAGCTCGAGATGGATCAACTCCGGAAAAGCGTGCTGTCGCTGCAGCACGACTTGATGCGGCTCATGGGGATTGTCGAGATGCAGATGCAGATGCCGCCGCCCGTGCAGCTCCCGCTCCTGGGTGAGAGCCTTCTGCGGTCTCCGGCCGACCCGTATCACCGTTTCTTCGCCGATGCGACGGCCACACACAATGGACGCGGCAATGACAAGGATAGTAAGGCCACGAACTCGAGCCCCACAGCTGGGGCTGGTCCTGCTGCCTTTGCCGCGGCCGTCGGGGCCGCACACTCTTCGGCGATCCTCAACCGCCGGGTCCTCGAAGCCACCCGCAAGGGCGACGCTTTGATGCTGGAGTCGCTGCTCGCCGAGCGTCATCTCCACGTTAAGCTCCTGGACGCGGCGCCGACGCTCATCTCGCCGCACGAGCCATACGCATCGCTGATGAAGGAGTCTCTGTCCCCACAGCGCAAGCGCGTCAAGCTCTCCAAGCTCGGCAAGCGCCCGTGGACCCCCGAGGAGGATCACGCACTGGGCCTGGCCGTACAGCAGGCCGGGGCGAGTGACTGGTCGGCCATCTCCAAGCTCCTCCCCGGCCGCTGCGGGAAGCAGTGCCGAGAGCGCTGGGTGAATCACCTCTCGCCGACCGTCAACAAGGACGCGTGGACCGAGGAGGAGGACGAGATCATCTTCCGCACGCGGGAGAAGATCGGCAACCACTGGGCGGACATTGCGCGCCTGCTCCCCGGTCGCACGGACAATGCCGTCAAAAACCGCTTTTACTCGACCATGCGCCGCCGAAGCCGCCAGGAGCGCAGCTCGCAGCAGCAGCAGCAGCACCGATCGCGACCCGACGGGGCCGAGGGCTCGGACTCACCGCGCCCGGCGTCCGAGTGCAGCGACTCGCCGACCTCGGAAACGCTCCCAAGGGCAGTCGTCACCGATGCCACGTGACCCACCACCGACGCCAAGCACGCGTGCATCCGTCGGCATCCGTCGCACCCCCGCGTTGTTCCATGATGTATTTATCATTGTCGCCGTCGTCGTGGTCGTGAATACGAAACAAATGCAAAAATTGTTGTCCACCATTCATTGTCGAGGGGGCTTCTTCGTTCAGACACACGCTTCTCGTTGAGACATGGTGATGAAGGGCCATTCTGCGCGTCGCTTGGCGCCCCGTCGTCTCGAATTCACACCGGAGCGTGGACCGAGAGCCACCACCACCGCGTCGCTCGCTCGCGAAGAGAAATGACCAACCGACCGTCGGCCAAGTTCAAATGGCGCGTGGACACGGAGAAGCACGTCGTGACCTGGAACTTTGAGCGCCGGGGGTGGGTCAAGGCCGACGGCGACGACTGGAACATCTACTGGGCGTCCAAGGCTTCGATCAAGACCATCTTCAACCCCGAGACCGGGCTGCGACTCGTCGATGGGCAGTACGTCAACCACTTTCCCAACCATTACGAGCTCACGCGCAAGGACCTCATGGTCAAGAACATCAAACGCTACAAGAAGGACGCCGTGGCCGCGGCGGCGGCGTCCGGGCCGAACAACGCCCCCGCCAACAACTCAACGTCGGGCGCACCGTCGGCATCGTCGTCATCATCAGGAGCAGCAACAGCGACAACGGCAACAACCACATCAACAACAGCCTCGACCGGTTCATCATCGACGACGACCTCCAGCGCGGGCCCCGGGGCCCTCCCGCCCCAGGGGCCCATGGGGCAGCAGCAGCTCCTGGACCCGTCATTGGACTTTCTCCCGACGACCTACACGCTCCCGGCGGACTACTCGCTCTTCGTTGAGGAGTTCCGGCGCAACCCCAACATGATGTGGATCATGAAGCCCTGCTCCAAGGCCCAGGGCAAGGGCATCTTCATCATCAACCGCCTCTCGCAGACCAAGAAGTGGGCCAACCAGGCGCGCGCGGGGGCGAGCGGTGGGGTTCCCCTCAAGGAGGGCTACATCGTCTCCCGGTACATCGACAACCCCCTGCTCATCGGGGGCAAGAAGTTTGACCTCCGCATGTACGTGCTCGTGCTCTCGTACCGGCCCCTGCAGGCCCTGGCCTACCGCGAGGGCTTTGCGCGCTTTTGCAATGTCAAGTACTCGGCGGATGTGGACAACATGGACAATCCCTTTGTCCATCTCACCAACGTGGCCGTGCAGAAGAACAACGAGGAGTACAACAGCCACCACGGGGGCAAGTGGAACATCAAGAATCTCTTTCTCTACGTCGAGGCCACGCGGGGCCGGGGCGCCGGGGACAAGCTCCTCCGGGACATCCACGCGGTCATGCTCAACGCCCTCCGGGCCGTGCAGAACGTGATCATCAACGACCACCACTGCTTCGAGTGCTACGGCTACGACATCATCATCGACGACAACCTCAAGCCCTGGCTCTGCGAGGTCAACGCGTCGCCCTCCCTCACGACCACGACCACGGACGACCGCAACATGAAGTCGCGGCTCCTGCGGGATGTCCTCGAGCTCGCGGTGGTTCACGACGTCCCCGACCAGCGGCGTTCGACCCAGACGCCCGTGCTCAGCAACACGAACGGCTTCCAGTGGCTCGTCAACGAGGCCGCGACAATCGAGGCGGACCGGCACAAGGAGCAGCTCCGCAAGAACGCCCGCAAGAGCACGACCCAATGGCGGTAGGTATGGCTCCCTCTGCTCCGCTTCTGCTGCTACTGCTCCGTGGCCGTGGGCAGGGCGACCCAGCCGCCGACTCGCTCTGGTGGCGGCGCCGACGTAGGGCTCAAGATCACTGGGAGCAGCAATGCACAGCGGAAGCAGCAGCAGCAGTCAGTCGCACGATTTTTTCAATGACATTTTGCGATGGCCATACTCACAGTCGAGGGCGTCCCGGGTGGCAGCGGGCACCATCACCGCCGTGACGTCGGTGCTGTGGCTCACGTCGGGACTCACGTTCACCTCGAGCAGCCACACACGAAGGTCGGCGTCGATGAGAAAGTCGATCCCGAGCCACTCGAACCCCCTCTGCGGCGCAACGGTGACAGTCAGTCTCCGCAGGTGCCGCCGCATTCAGTCGAATGGAACGCACGCCGACGCGGTTGAGTTCTGGCCGCACGGACTCGATGGTCGCGAGGGCCGCTGACTGCATCTGGGGGACGAGAGTCTCGCCCCAGACATCTCGCCCGTGCTGCTGCCTGCACACGCCACAGCCATAGGACAGAGACCCCGTCAGCGGATCCGTTCGCGACATGCCGTGCATGCCATGCGTCGTGCGCACTCGAGCTCGCGCCGGAAACGCTCCGAGTCCCACATCGGATCCGGTGCGGCGCTGGCGAGGACCGTGTGGGCGTCCTTCTGCACCGAGTAGTTGCTGAGATGCGTGAAGCGGTCGCTCAGCGTCGTGTGGTCGAGAGTGAACCTCTGGGAGCAGAATCGGAGGTAGCAGCGGTCATACCAGTAGACCCGCAGGGGCTCGACCGAGGTGATGAGGGCCCACTGCCGGACGTCAAACTTGTGGCCCCCTTGGAGGAGCAGGGGACGCTCAATGTACTTTTGGACGACCCACATGGTCGTCGTCGTCGGCGACGGCGGCGGTAGAGGCTCGAGAGCGCGAGTACGGGATGCCCGTTCGTCGGGGTCGTCGTCTTCGACGTCGGCCGCATGCACCCCAGCCTCCAGATCGCCCACAGCGACCGCGGTCAGGGCGCGAATGGCATCCAGCGAATCGACGACGTGGATGCCCCGACCTTGAGAGAGATTGCAGGGCTTGCAGATCCAAACGTCCCCTCGTCCTGGGGCGATGGCATCGTACTGCGGATCCCGCGCACGTGCCTGTGCCAGGAGGTCCCGGATTTCGCTCAACAATGGCGGTGTTGCGTCGCACCGGTCGCTGTCCTTGCCGTCGTGATCAGTGAGCGCGAGCCAGCGGGGATCGTCCAGGTTCAGGGCTGGTGGGGAGTTGGATTGGCAGGCGACTGGCCCGAGGGCCGCGAGCAACGCTGCGGCGTCGTCAGCGCTCTGTCCGAGGGCGAGCGCGACGAAGGCCACGGCAGCGTCGACGCTGGCCGCCGACGGACGTTGTGTTTGCTGTTGTTGCTGCTGTCGTAGGCCGCGGTGGCCGTCACTGCTGTTCGTGCTGTCGATGACGGCCTTGAGGATGCCAATGGCCCTGCAGTAGTACGCCCACGCACGGAGACTCGGGTCGGGCTCCCCCGAGCCCACGTCAAACGTCCGCGGGAAGAAGCCATGGACGCCTCGCTGACCGCGATGGCCGTGGAGCCGCGCGGCGAGCCAGTCCTTGCGGCTGAAACGCGTGGCGTGCTGCAGGTGGTTGACAATCTGCGTGGGACCGACGCGGGGCCACTGGATCTTGGCGTAGTTGCTCCACTTGAGCGCGAAACCGGGAAACGCCGGGTGCGGGAACCGCCGCCAGCCACGGCCCTCGAGCTCGGCGATCACGTCCGCGAACTTGTCATCGGCGACGAACAACGGCGGCGCGGCGACGCGGCGATTAGTCATTCCGTTCGTTCGTTATCTTCAGTGTGTGGGCCTCAATATTGGGGTGGGAGGTTAACGGGTTAACTACAATGTGCTCCGAGCGACTACCACCAATTGTCGGCATCTACCGGTAGCTCAGCCCCAGGTCCCTGTCCGGGCGGCTCGGTCGGCGTCGCTGGCGCCGGTGTGACTCCGGATGCGCCCAAAGCGCACGACCACCGGCCGCGAGGCCTCTCGGAGCCGGTAGAGCACGCGCGAGAGGCCGAGGCCGCTGACCTCCTGGCCATTGACCGCAAGGATCACGACCCCGCTCTGGATCTCGGGGTACCGCTTCGCCTCGGTGCCCTCAAAGCACTCCTTGACGACCGCGTACTGCTTGGTCTCGTCCAGGCCGAGCTTGAGGCCGATCGACTGCTGCTTGAAGACAATGTCAAAGACATTCTCCATCTCATCGAGGACGTTGTCCCCCACGGAACGTCGTGTCCCTGTGGCGATCGGAATCGGCGGCGGCAGCGACGGCCCAGAAGAAGGAGACACCGGGTGGCTGCGACTACGCTCCATGGCGTAGAGTTGCTGCTCGCTGCCGTTGGCGTCTGGCCCCGCATCTGGATCGCGGTCGTGGGGGAACTCCGTGTGCCTTCGAGGCTGGACCGGAGCTGGCTTGCTTCCAAATAGCCCGACGCTCCCTGCGGGGACCTCGGATGCTCGCCGGGCGGGGGTCGAGGAGCCGTGGAGGGCTGAGACCCCCGGGGGGGTCGACGGTCTCGGGTGGTAAGGCGCTGGATGCGCTCGCTGATGGGGATCGGCAAAGCTCGTCACGAGCTTGGGCTCCTCAAAGGAGCCGACGACGTAGGTCTTGAGGAGGTTGAGAAAGTCCTCCTGTTTTTGCTGTTGCTGGCGCTGGGAGGCCAACCGCGGGGTCCGGCGACCGATGAGTGTGTAGGCGTAGAGCTGCTGGAAGAAGAGCCCATTGGCCGAGTTCATGTTCTCATCTGTCGGTTGCAGTCCGTTTGGGTACGATCGGAGCCACGGGAACATGGCGCTGTGATGTTTTGGGGTTTTGTTATTCAGTCCTTGGCCGTCAGCGTGTGTCCTTTGAGGCATCGATCAGGAGGAGAACGCGCCGTACCTGTTGGCCGTTGTGTCGGGGGTCTGCAGGAGCGTCCTGGCGTCGATCACGTCCATGGGCTCGATGCTCATGCCGATTGGCATGGCCAGGTCGATGACTGCAACCTCGAAACGTCAGGTCCTCGCTCCCACCGACCGCCGCCCCCTGCGCTCGCGAGGACCACTCACCGACCCGCCGGGTGCGGTTGTAGAGGACCTCGAGCTCGTCTTGGATGCCATGGGCGCCGGAAGCCGCCCGGTTGCCGCTGCGACTCGAGCGCTGGATGTTCTTGGCCTGGACGAGAAGCCACTTGGCGGGTTGCTGGGGGTCGCACGGGATGTCGTAGGTCTGCGTGCTCACAAACAGCCTGGCACGGACACGGGCGCGCACGATGAGCATCACGCGTCTCCATACACCACCATCGGCTGCCTCGGCGCTGTCGGCACGCACCGGACGGTGAGCGTGTCGGCGCCCATCGTGAGAATCAATTGCCCGTCGGTCGTTTCCCTCTTGCCGAGGACTGTCAGCAAGACAGAGCGTATCCAGCGTCAATGTGGTTGGGTAGCACCTGTATGCGCTTTGGCGGGATACGGATTCTTCAGACCCGAAAACGACCGGTGAGGTTGTTCTGAAGCCATCACATGTACGCGAACATGCTTTTATAGAGTCTAATCGTAGATGGCAACCATGGCGAATCAGGCGAGAAACGGCGAGATGAGGTCACCACGGATGGAGCCCAATGAGCCGGCTCCCGAGGGCCGAGAAGTGGTGCTCGGAGAACTGCTCTTCCACCTGCTTGTCCCCGAGGGCCTTCTGCCAGTGGTCCGCGGGGAGGAGCCGCCGCCGGTACCGCCGGAGCTGCTCGGCGGCGTACGCCTCGTTCATCGGCACCCGTGGCAAAAAGCCCGAGTAAATGACCTCCCGGGGCACGGTCCCCGTGTGGCGGTAGCTGTTGGCGTGGGGGATCCGCCAGTCGAAGAAGATGACGCTTCCTGAAGGTGCGGCGATGGGCTCATACCGACCAATAACCGCACGATCCTCCTGCATCCGCAATGGAGAGAAGTCCCCCAGGCACACGGGGGGACGACCAGACGAGGCCTCATCGAGCTCCAGTGGACGGGATTTGTCGGCAAAGTAGGCGTCAAACTCCTTGTGGAACCCCGGGACGCACTCGAAGCCACCCGTGTCCGGGGTGTCGTTGTCGGTGAGCACGGTGATGCACTGGATGGGCCGCCAGCGGGGGAACTCCTTGCCCGACTCAAAGAGGCTCGTCGGGCAGCAGTCAAGGTGCGGGGTCAGCGACCGCTGCATCGGCCTGGACTTCTTGGCACCATGGCGCTGCGAGATCGCATCCGGGACGCGGTAGCAGACTCGGTTGATGTACATGTAGCCCTGCTTACCGTCGAAGGCCCCAAAGGGGTGGGCAAAGTCTGGATGATTCCGAGCGTACGTCGCGCTCCAGAGATCCGAGATGGCCGCAAAAACTCGGTCGTGCTCGGCGACCTTGAGCCGCCACGACGGGTAAAAGAGATCGAGAATCCCGCCTGCCCCGCCCGTGCTCGAGAGCTTCTTGAGGTTGTGGCCCGTGCCTTCGAGGTCCTCGTGGTCCTACAGGATGCATTGAGAGGGGGCATGGAGATCTATTGAGCACCAGGAGCATCCGTCCACCCCCTACATTGCCAAGCCCTCAACACCAAACGCACCACGCCGTACTTGGCGAGCTCCGAGTGCAGCCCCTTTCGGGCCACCGCGACTTCCTCGGGGGTCAGGACGTTAGGGACGACGAGGACGCCCCGTTCCAGGAACTCGCTAATCTGAGCATCGCTTAGGAGCTTTTCGCAGACCACCGGCGGCGTTGGGTCGCCATGAACGGCATCGTGGACGTCCGCCATCGTCATTGTCGTCGAAGCTGCTTGTTGCTTGCTGGTGGTGCGTGTCTCGAAGGCAAACCATCATTCTTTCCTGGGTTACGTCCGCGTGTAACCACTGATGCAATAGTCAACTCAAATTTGAATCGTCACCGTTTTATCGCCAGTTTGGGCATTTTTCCCACTCCTGCAGCTGGAAAGCGCCACTCACCCGACGATCGGCGTGGCCGTCGCCCCGACTTGCCACCAAGGCGCCGCCCCGGTCGAAACAAACGATGCTCCGGAACGTGCTGATCATGGCCGCCAGCGGCATCGTGCTCTTCTCCAAGGAGTACGTGAACCCCATCGCGCAGGTGAGGAGCGAGTGACCCGCGGGCACGACAGGGAAACTCGGCGACATCACCTGACGGACCGATGAATTCATGCCCAGCCCCGGCTCGTCGGCTCCCTCGTCACGGCGATGCTCGAGTTCTCCACCAAGGCCACGGGTGCCCCCGTCTCGTACATTGAAATGTCGGCTGGTGCGTTGCGTGGCAATGTTCGGGCCGCCCTCGCTCATTCCGTGCATCTGAGCCCACTCATTTCGACAGTTGCCGTGACGATCGTCTCAAACGACACGCACAAGGTCTTTTGTGCGCTCTTCCACGACGCCATCGATGGCCCAAAATTCTCTTCGTTCATCGCCACGGAAATCCTCGATGCGTTTATTGCCGAGCACGGGGCCGAGCTGGGGGCCGTCGGCCACAACCTTCGCGACTTTCACCGATTTCAGTTTCGGATACACGGTATTGTCCGGGACTCAGCCAAGCCGCTACTGAGGAAACGTGCGTGGTTTGCTGCGCCTCTTGCGCGATCGTCGCGTTTCCTGGTGGTTATGACGTGGGTGGACCGCTTGTGATGCAGTTCAAAAGCAACGTGGCATCCTCAAGGCGATCTTCGTCTCTGATGATCAAGTACAATGCGCCACCGTTGAAGTCGATCAAATTGGTGTCCTGGCGAATCTTCAGGCGCTCGTGAACGCCTCGTGCGATATGAGTAAGTGCTGGTGTTGTGCTACTTTTCCACAGGGATTTTAATGCGAAGACGTTGTTGTGTTGGAAATGACAGTGGCATTCACAGCGGAAGGCGTCAACTCGATCACGATCCAGAGCAACCGCAATACCTGCACAGAAGTCCACTCTGTGGGAGGGTCAAGTGCGCTCATTGTCATGTACAAGAAAGGTGGACACGTCGCGAAAAACATGGTGGCAATACGCGACTGCGTGCGAATGCTTCAAAGCGGTACGCGTCGCGGTGACGAGGCGGGTTTGACGCTCGTCAAACTGACTGTTTTCGCCCGTTTGTAGTGATCGGGCTGGCAAGGAACCTCCACCAGATCACACGATAAGGGATCCGCTCAACGATCCAGTGATTCGACCTCAAACGGAGCGCCGGTATATTTTATTTAATCGCTCGCATAATGTTGGCACCGTTTGAAAGACGCTCAAGGGGGATGAGGGCGTGGTGTTCGAGCCCAGGGTCACTGGCTGCTGGCACACACGGACCTCAGGACTCGGTGGGTGGTGCGACCGACGACCGACCAGCTGAGAAGACCACCAGCATCACGTATTGCGCAGCGCTCCTCCACGTGGATCACGAGTAGCTCCAGGTCATCATTATGTTGGTCGTGTGTGTGCCGAATAGCACCTGCACACACCACGGTCAGCCTTAAACTCAATCGCAGCCGATTTTGCCAGTGTTCTTTGATCGTCAGTGGATGGTTGGTCGCACCACGACGTCGGTCCATCGATGTGTGGGCCAGTCACACACGCAGATCACACCCAACGAAGGACGTCCCCACAACGAGCTCAGTGCCCACGAAAAACGCAGTTGATATTGGCATCGTCTTCAGAGAGCAACACCCGCAGGAGGCTCTAGCGGGGCTCTGGCCATGATGCCATCGATGCACACACACGTGATAACAGCCCAACGCACAAAGACTCGATCAACACGCGCACGGTCCTTGGGGTCAACGGCGTTCAGCGCCTCGTTCGCATTTTCCTCGCGAACCACGAGATCGCAGCATTCAGTAACCGGAGATCTCGCAATGGTTCTTGTTCTTGGTCTGGCTGCTTGCTTCCTGTGCAGTTTCGATGCTCCCGATTGGTCAATAATGTCCTTCGTCTCAGAACCCTCTGACCCCACGGGCAACTCAAAAGCAACGTACACGCTCCACGTCAGTCAATCACACGCAGAGCCTGCCATCATCATCAAGTTCATCGCGCTCTTCGTCGACCCCCACGATGCACGCGCAGATCATCCGCCGGGGACTCCGCTTCGGCGTCCTCCGGAGCCATGGACACGCCGCGTCCGCTTTGTTACTGCCGGTGTCGTCGGTGCGTGGGGGACACAGCGCCAGTCACGGCGGCAGCGTAGCGGGCGTCCTCCACCACGTCTACAAGAAGCGCGTGGACGACGGGCTGATCACCTACGACCCCGTACAGGCCCGGGCCGTGGCGCATCTCGACATCCTCTACGAGGCGATCCTCAAGTACGGCGGGCCCAAATCGGGGGCTTCTTCGATGCCCAGCGCTGGAGGCAGTGACGGGTCTTCGTGGTGGCAGAGACTCACGGGCTCGACTGCCACACCGCCGGTGAAGAACCCAACACCTCGGGCATCCCCAGAGTCCCCCAGTGGGGTCCCTAAGGGTCTTTATGTCTATGGCGGCGTCGGGTGCGGCAAGGTACGAGCGAACCTGGTGTTGCGCTGCAAGGCAGTATGTGATGCGAGCTGATAGCGTACGTTGTCGTGCCATAGACGTACGTGATGGACATGTTCTTCGACACGGTCCCCGTCGAGAAGAAACTGCGTGTGCACTTCCACAAGTTCATGCTCGACATCCACAAGAAGATGCACCAGCTTCGCAAGGACGGCCACCATGAGGATCCCATTCCGTACATTGCGGACGATCTGCTGGAGAATAGCTGGCTCTTGTGCTTCGACGAATTCCAGGTCACCGACGTGGCCGACGCGCTGATCCTCCGTCGGCTCTTTTCGGCGTTGCTCGAACGTGGGTTTGTCATGGTCGCGACGTCCAACCGCCCGCCATCGGAACTGTACAAGAATGGCCTCCAACGTGATCTGTTCCTCCCGTTCATCGACCTGCTCAACGAGAAATGCACCGTTTTGTCTCTCGAAGACTCGGTTACGGATTATCGCGTCCTGAAGGTGTGTTCGCCCTCAACACTTCGCTTTGGACGTGTGTGGGGATTCTGAAATCTCTGGGGAATCGTTGGTCATTCTAGGGGGCGCATCACGCGCACAATGTCTACAACTCGCCGTTGAATCCCGAATCCAGGGCCATCTTTGACTTCGAGTTCCTTAAGCACTGCAAGGTTCGTCTTCATTACCTTACCAGCACGTATATCGGTTGCAACACTTTCTTGCCAGAGCTGCCATGCACTGAAATTTCGACATTTGGTGCATCTGCAGTGGGAGCAAGTTGTCGAAACCTCGTTGACGACGCAAGGCCGCAAGGTCCACGTCCCGCAGGCTGCCGTCAGCGCAGGGGTTTGCCAGTTCTCGTTCCAGGAGCTCTGTGAGAAGCCTCTAGGTGCTGCCGACTACCTGGTCATCGCGGAGGCGTTCCCCGTTGTCTTTGTTCGTGACATCCCCCGACTTAACCTGCTTCGGATCAACGCGGTATGGCTGGCACTTGCTTTGAAATTGGCATGGTTTTCGGGCCACGTGGGCTGAGACGGAGACGTTGTAGATGCGCCGGTTTATCACCTTTGTCGACTGCATGTACGACAAGGGCGTGCGGGTATGTTATCATCCTTTTGCCTTGCTTTTGGTGATGTTTCTGGGATGATTGATGGCGTGTGTACATAGCTCCACTGTCTCGCTGACGCCCCAGCGGAGATCCTGTATGAGGTGGATCCGAATTCGAAGGGACACATTGACGAAGCGTTTGCCTTTGACCGGACGGTCTCACGGCTGCTCGAGATGAGTAGCGAAGCGTATCTTCTCGCCCACGCGGAAGCGAACGCGAAAGGCACACGGATGAAGCCTCAGGACCAGGCCGAGAGTCCCCATCTCTATCTAGAGGCTACAAACGACGGCGAGCACGAGGAAGCGGCCGTCGTGTGAGTTCAGGTGACGATGATACAAATGAATGGGCAGGTGGCCCTGAGAGATAGACGTAGATTACGACACGATTCCACTCCTATGTTGGCGCCGACAACTCCCATTGGGGATTGATTGTAGTTGCTGACTCTTGTTGCTCACACGTGCACACGGCCACCACGGACGTTCTGGACGATGCGACTGATGAAGGAACCTTGGGCTTCCATGTGGGGACGCGTGTTGCGGATATTCTGGACGATGCGGCTGATGAACGAGCGCTGTTCCTCCATAGTCGGATACCGACCCGGGCGACGGCCCGTTCCGGGGTTGCCTCGGAGGTTGCGGCTGATATCGCCGTGTGAATCGCGAGGCATGGGCTCCGTCAACCCGTCGACGATTGCCACCATCGACATGAGCAACAATGCCGCTGCCGCCATCAGCGCCATAAGACGACCGAGTGGTCGGCCTCGAGACACCTGCGCGGGCATTGGGCCAGTCGATCTGAATTCGTCCGAGTTCATGGCGTGGCGGACTTTGTCGATTAATTCGGTCTTCTAGGGGTGGCGGTAGAACACGAAATGAGCAAGTTGGGCTGGACGAGCCTTGCTTGATGAAGGGAAGGATCCGCTGCGAATTCCGCAGGGCTTATGGGTCGCACCGCCTCAACCGCTCGTTGGCCCGATTGCGCTGAGAGGTCGGCTTTGCGACCCTCCGAAGTGGTGGGTGGTCGGCCATTCACAGCGAATGCATGACGGCACGATACATTCAGAAAGCTGTTGCATTTCCTTGAGCATACTAAATTGTCTTCTACATGCGCATTGATTTGGTGGTGGTGATGACGACAGTGACTACGACCAGACACAAAACTCTCGCTCGGCCGACGCATTCCAACGGCGCCGTGCCTCCCGAGCGACCGTGTGTACGAGGCTGATAAACTCCAACTTGGCTGGTGCAGACGGAAATGCGGGCGCGAGGGAGGGGATATCCTGACAACGTCTCGTTTCTCGCCTATAAGCTGCCGCTCAGGACGAGTTGGATGGTGAGGAAGACCATGAATGCCATGGCCGTGGCGGATACTGTCGAGGGCAGTGACTTAGTGTCCTCCAGCGACTCCGGGAGCAGCTCCATGATCGCCACGTAGCCCATGGCCCCGCCAGCAAAGCCCAGGCCAGCCGGGAGGATCGGGAGGGACTATCAACAGATCACAGATCACAGAGTACAGCATTAGCGTCTGAACGACTACACAATGAGCGGCACCCACGCCATTCGAGAACCCAACGCACCTGCTCCACAAACATAAACGAAGGCACCGCAAAGATCGGCTGCGGGATGCTCGAGAAGATACACCAGAGTGTGGCGAAGAAGACACTCAGTCCACGGGGCACGAGGGCCAGGCTGATGGCCACGCCCTCGGGGATGTTATGGATCGCCATGGTCATGGTGACGATGTGGCCACGTCGAACGCCACCCTCACCGCCAAACGAGACGCCGACGCCAATCTACAGCCGTCCACACACACAGAGACCACCAGGTCAGGCGACTGCCGTGTTCCAATCCACGCACACATAACTCTTCGATACGTACGCCTTCCGAGACAGAGTGCAGTGTCATCACGGCCATGATCAGCAGCGCCTTCCGCGCGTCCATGCCCTGGAGCCCGCAGACCTTGACGTCCCCATAGTCCTCGAGATACTCCTTGGTGAAGCGGATAAAGAGCACCCCGAGGAAGGCCCCGACCAGGAGGCGGTAGGTCACCGAGACTCCATAGTCGTGCTGCTGGGGGATGTACCAGCCCTCGTAGAACAGGCAGCCGGTGGCTGCGAGCATCATCCCCGCGGCGAGGCCTGTTCACCCGCAACCAGCAACAACAGCAAGTAAAACAAGCATCAGTGCCTTTTGCTTCCACATACGCGCACACAGCACTCGCACCGTTGCAGATGCCGAGCCAAAACTTGTTCACATCGTGGATCCAGTAAAACGGCACCGCCCCGAGCCCCGTGGCGACGGCCGTGAGCCATCCACACCACCACACGTAGTGCGCGCTCTTGCCGCTCGTCGCGCTCGGGATGCTGTAGATGGTGATCAGCACCATGATCGCTGCGATGACGTAGCCGTACTTCTTGGAGCCCGCGCCGAGGGCGATCGAGTCCTCGTGCTCGACCTCGTCGTCATCCTCCGCCTGGTCGGCGGTCTCGACCTCGCTCGTGGTCGGCTTCTTGGGTCGCCGCTTGTCACCGTGGCCCATGAGGCGGTCCGTCTCGACGTGCTCGAGGCCGTCGACGCTGCCCGTACGGAGCTTGATGGAGCTCCCGCTGTGCATCGCAGTCTGCTTGATCAGCACCGAGTCGTCAAGAACCGCCGAGGTCGTCGCCGTGATCGCCATTCACGTCGTGCTCGCCGCAGAGGAGGACGAATGCGGCCGCGTCCGGTGCTCGGGTCCGTCACGCGATTTGATTCCAGGCCGCCGTTGCCGTCTGATTGCGCTGCGTCGATGGCTGCGTGGCTGGATGGCAATGACGTGGTGGTGCCTGCACCAACGCAGAATCGTGTATCAATTCCCATGCCAAAGCCCACAACAACAACCAGAACGCCGGTTTTGTGGCAAGCTGAACACCTTCGTGTCACCTATCTGGGCTTCGAAGACGGGCACAAAGCCAGTGCGATAGGTGGCCAATTGGGGTGAGGACAGCAGACTCGGCTGCAGAGGTGTGCTGGGAGAGTTGCCCAATGACGACTGTGACAATGACACGCACTGTCAAACCGGATTGTGGAAGTCGGTTGGGTAAACTGTCGTGCGACCTCCCGATCGTCCCACCAGATGTACATGTAGGAGGGAATCTCAAACAGTGGAGGAATCGCAACGTACAGTACAGTTTCCGTGTCATTTAAGTTCGACCCACTGGAGGGAGATATTCGGTGTGGCGCACACAAGATCAATCTACAGCCCCCCCCTCACAATTGCCGCCAGTGCAACCCACAACGTCCGACAACAACCCACGGCCATGTCGACGCTTACGAGCGCAGACTTCGGGGAGCTCAAGCGCCCGACGACCCGCGTGCACGCGCCCCCGGGCGGGGGATCCAACTGGAGCCTCGGTGGCGGCAGTGATGACGCCCCGCAGCCGCGCGGTCGCCAGCAGCAGCCTCCGCGAGATGTGCTCATGCACTCGCCCCCGCAGACCCCCGCGGCAGCTCCCGCTCCGCCCCCAGCCCCTCTCGCGGCGGCCACGCCGGCTCCGACCCCGGGGGCTCTCCTCTCTGCTACCGGTCTCCGTGTGGCCTTGATCAAGACCGCCGCTGACGCCGAGCTCGTGGACCTCACGCTTCAAAATTGCTGGGGCAAGCTCCAACAGGGGACTACCAAGATCGCCTCGGAGACCTTCACCGTCCCGAGCCTCGAGGACCTCCCGTACGCGGCTAACAAGCTCACGCAGTTTGGCGGCTTCGATGGGGCCATCTGCTTTGGTTTCATCAACACTGCCGACCCGCTGGCCGCGACGCTCTCGGCAGCATTGGCGCAGGCGTTCATCACCATCAGCGTCCAGAACGTCAAGCCCGTGGTCCGGGCCATCTTCACCGGAGAGCCGCGCGTGGCGTCGGTCAAGGCGAAGGGCGGCTGGGGTGGCGAATTCTCGTCGAGCATTGAGTCGCTCATCCGATTGGGCGGCTTTGTCGGCCCGATCGAGCACCACGCGGAGGGGAAGCCCGTTCACAAGCCGTTCCACGTTAGCCGCGGAAATGTCCTCCCACCGCGACTCCTCGGAGCCTCGCGTGGTGTCCTGAGCACTCTTGATGGGCTTCGTGATTCGCTTTATCGGAATGGCGCTGTGTAAGTCCGTCGCGTAAGGTGACGAGGGGCGTCGAAACAATATACCAACTCAATCCCTATCTGCTCGACGATGTGTAGGGGCATCGCGGGTCTCGGTCGCAAGTTCCGCATCATTGACGACGACGGCAACCGTCAGCTTAGTCTGTCAGAGTTCACCAAGGCGATTCGCGAGCATGGACTCGACTTCTCCGCAGCGGTGAGTTTTTTTTATTCGTGTGCATTGCTCATTCTCCTCTTCATGTTAATCAATCCATTGTATCAAACCAGGAAATCGAAGAACTTTTCCGCTTCGTCGACGCAGACAACTCCGGTGGAATTAACTTCGATGAGTTCCTCCTGGCGATTCGAGTAAGTTGTTTTTGGATCGATTAGGCGAATGTGTTGTATGCACTGACGCATACCGCTCGTTGTGATCATGTAGGGAGAGCTGAACGAGCGGCGCACGCAAATGGTTCTTGCCGCCTTCAAGGTGTTGGATGCAGATGGGAATGGTGTTATCGAGCTTGATGATATCAAGCACAAGTACAGTGCTGACAAGCATCCTGACGTTCTCTCTGGGCACAAGACCGCATCGCAAGTGCTTCGCGAATTCCTCGATACTTTTGACGGTGGAGAGAAGGACGGGAAGGTTCACCCTCAAGAGTTTATTCGGTACTACGCGAACGTGAGCGCGTCGATCGATGATGACGACTACTTCGAGTTGATGATCCGAAACGCATGGCACATCAGTGGCGGCGAAGGATGGTGTGAAAACACTACTTGCCGTCGAGTTTTGGTGACTCATTCAGATGGTCGCCAGACTGTCGAAGAGGTGAAGAATGACATCGGCATCGCGTCTAATAACGTTGAAGCCATTCGCGAGAACCTCCAGTCACAAGGCATTCACGACGCTCAGGGGGTCGACACCAAGGGAGGATATGTCGAAGTCAAGAACGACGCCAACAAACGTGGTCCTGACCCATTCCAGCCCAAGTTCTCGAAGAAGAAGCAAACGGGAGCTGGCGAGAGTTCGATTGTGTTTGGTTAGGAGAGTTTGCGATCATTTCATGTTCTCGTGAATGCCCTAGCTCTAAATGAACTCCAACTATCCAATAATCTTGTCCAATATTCGTTCTATTACTTGTTCTCGTAGTGTGAATCCCACCAACGAGGACTTACATGTTGCCACTGGTGCAGATCTGATTGACACTGCCACAATGAAGACAAAACACATGCGTTCACGGGGAAAGCTTTGGGATGCCTCAACAAAGCGTTGAGCTTTCCTCAAAGTGTGATTCAGAGTATATTAGTTTGAAGTTTTGCACTATCATCGGCAACCCTCCAAGCTTTCCCCACAACCGCAAACATGCAGCACTCACACGCATACACACACACACAAAATACGCAACATACCATGCATGACAAATGCGACATCAATCAACGAACCTTCTTGGGGCGTGCAGATAGAAACAGTCAGTGAAAATGGTCAGTGGGTGCGGGCGAGAGAAAGAGAGTAAACAAAGGGACGCTGGACGCTGGAGTAGAACCCAAAAGGTCTTGTCATATTGGATGCTTCCCAAGGTAAGAGACGGGAGGAACTAGCCAAACGTGAGATCTGGAAACGCTTAGTTCTCCGGGATCTCGAGCTCGCCCTCGGTGATCTTGCGCTGGATCTCGGTCGGGGCCTCACCGTTGACGGTGCAGCCAAGCGACGAGGCCGTGCCGAGGATCTCCTTGACGGTACCGGCAAGGGTGCGGGCCATCGAGCGCTCGCGCATGATGCGGGCGACACTGAGGACCTGGTCAAGCGAGAGGTTGCCATCGTGCTTGATGTTCTTGACCTTCTTGCGGTCACGCGGGGGCTCCTTGAGCTCCTTGACCAAGAGCGACGAGGCCGAGGGGATGAGCTCGACCGTCGCCTGACGGTTGACGATGGTCAACTTGATCGTGACATTGAGGCCCTTCCAGTCCTGGGTAGCCTTGCAAATGTCCTCGCCGACCTTCTTGGGGGAGAGACCCAACGGACCGACCTTGGGGGCAAGCGCCGAAGCAGGGGCGACCTCGCCGCCGACCGTACGCAAAATGACGATCTTCTCTTCGCCGGCTGGTGGTGGTGGGGCCATGGTGTTTATAGAGGATGCGAGTGCTTCGACAGGGAAATGGGAAACAATGGCGTTGAGTCCCCAGTCAACGCCGACAAGCTCCGCAACAATCACCACCAGCAGCGCCACCAACCAACGAAATATGCCAGCCAGGTCTGACAAATATTCCAAACCTCAAAAGTGAGGTTGATGCGTTGTTAGGAACGATGCTAGTTAAGAACCACATTGAAAATTAGTACCTCACCCCCCAGATTGAGTGGTTTTTGGTTTTGGTCCGTGTCAACGATGCTCGTTCTAACACTCACATTCGCCAACCAATGCCATCGAGAACGCGCGACGGTTCCTAATTTTGAGGAACTTGCTCCTCGTGCCCATCAACTTGGGGCCCCAGGCTGTTTTGCCGGAGCGGATTGGCGGTTGTGTAGGTGGTGCTGACGCCGCCAACTTGGGTACTGCGTACAGTGTGTGGAGAACCAAGCTGAGACTCTCAGCTTGAGAGGAATTGACAATCAAGGCAACCCCAATTCACTGTCACTTCAACACTCTGCACAATGTGCCCGTCCCCTTCCCGTCCGCTGCATGTCCGCCAGCAGCTGTGTGTAACGACCGCGACTCCCCCAAATTTCGACCAATCCAGAGAGCCGTTTGAAGTTGGTCGTTTCGAATTTTCCTGCTGCTTGACCAGCATCGGATGAGCTGGTTGGGCAAAATGCACCAAGGTGTGTCTCTTTGTCAACCAAGAACTGGGGTTTGCAACGGCAACAACTGCCGCACAAACAACAAGAAAGAGCGCCAAAACCCGAGAGCACAGCGGTGGTGCGGAATCAACGACGGTCGGGCACACCAGTGTGCGTGATTGCACCCGTCGTGTCAAGGCCCCAGGCAAAAGGTACCAAGGAACGAAAAAAAAGGAAGGAAAACGCTATCTCACCTCGCGGTGCCACATCGTTCCGAGACCAGCGCGCTGGTACCGTTGGCATCCGTCGACTTCAGCCGACTGACTGCCCACCCAACAATCCAAACAGTGACTGAGACTCGACCCAGCCTCCTTCCTCTTGTTGGTCCGCCGCGACCACCTCAGCGCGCGCCCGCACTCATTCCTGCTTCTGGACTCCCGGACCCTGGACGACGACGCGGTTATTCACCGAAGTAGTGGAGCTCCTCTGGACAGCATGGAGGAGGAGGACGCAGCGACCGGGGGGGACAGGCGCCGTCGACAGTGGACCCCAGAGGACGACCGCATCATCTTCGCGTTCGTCGCCGAGCACGGGACCAAGCGCTGGGCCAAGATCGCCGAGCGCCTGCCGGGGCGCACCCCGAAGCAGTGCCGCACGCGGTGGCTCAACTTTCTCGACCCGACGATCGACCGGGCCCCGTGGCGGCCCGAGGAGACGCAGATCATCTTTGCGGCTCAGGAGCGCTTCGGCAACAAGTGGGCCGAGATCGCCAAGCTCCTCCCCGGGCGCACGGACAATGCCATCAAGAACCACTGGTACTCGACCTACCGCCGGCGCTGTCGTCAGGCCGCCAAGCTCCAGCAGTCATCGTCTCCTCTGGACGACGACGGACCCCAAGCGGCGACGGAGGGAGGGGAGGGAGAGGAGGAGGAGGAGCAGGGGGATAGCGGAGAGGAGGGGACCCCAGGGGGCCGCAAACGTCCACTCGTCCAACTCGCGCCTAATGGGCTCAAGCGCCGCCGCGCCTCTCCCGTGGTGCCGGACGCCCCCCCGTCCCTGGCGTCCTCTTTCCGCTCCCCGCGGATGTCCAGCTCCCGACACTTGACGCCGCTCCCCCGCTCCGCTGGCGTGGGGCTGCTCCTCCCCCCGTTCAGCATGCCGGCGCTGCAGAACCAGCTCTCGGCCTGGCGGGACCTCGGCGTGACGCTCACGGACACGGAGGCCACGAGCCCCGGGTCCCCGGCGTCGACGGTCTCGTCCACGGCGGCGGCGGCCGTGTCGCCGATGGTCGCGACTTGGCGGAGGTTTGCTGAGGAGGAGGAGGAGGAGGAGACCAGCAACCGCCGCCCGCGGCAGCTAACGACCACGACCAGCGGCGGCGGAGGCCCGACGACCGTCACGCCCCCGCGGAGACTCGACAAGTCCCGCGTCGCGTGCCTCCGCCGGGACGAGCTCCTGCAGGAGGGCGGCGGCCGGCGGCGAAGCGACTCGGCCGATCTCTTCCTCGACTGCCTGCAGCTCATGTCGACCAAGCACCGCGACGGGGGCCTGGCCCTCGAGCCCCACGAGGTTGCGGCCCTGGCGATCACCGATGGCCCCAACGACGAGAACAACGCCAATGGCCACAACCACCAGCACCGAGCGGCGGCCTTTGGGATGTGCTGACCAAGAGTCTGCGGTGGAGTGCGCGAAGAAGCTTGTTGTTGTTGGAGAAAATCACGAGACGACGGCCCCTGCATTATGTAGCAGTAACACCAAGTCCTTTGTAACAGTAGTAGCAGTCAATCGCAGTCGCTCTCTCTCTCTCTCTCTCTCTTACCAATCTCTCGTGTTGTCAGGGCTCATCGGCACTCAGCGTGAACTCGGCGTCGCACTGGACCGTCACCACGAAGCGCCCGGTCTTGCCGGGATCGTAGGTCGCGGGCATGATGACGTAAGGCTCGTTGAAGGCCGCGGGAAGGACGAGCTCCGGGGGGGACGTGACGCTGTGGAGGGGGACGAAGTCGGTCTCGCTCCACGGTCGCCCCTGGACGAGGATCGGGTGCCGCCCCCCCCCAGAGGCGCCTGCTGCGGGGCCCCCGCCGCCGGCCACCGACGGATGGCGCCCGCCGCCACCCCCGCCCCCGGCCCCGGTCTCCCCGGCCCGGACCAGCCGCTGGCCGGCAAAGAGGTAGAACCCGAGCATGGTCCCGACGGCGTCGCGCTTACACTTGGCCCGCCACTCGAGCTCGGAGCGGGTGACGGTGATCTGCACCCGCGCGGGGCGCACGCCCTTGAGGTAGAGGAAGCACTTGGGGTTCTTCTTCCACTCGGGGTGGAGGTGGCAGCCCACGGCGGTCGCCGCCGTCCACTCCCCGGGGACGCTCTGGGTCCGGAGCCGCGGGAGCTCGTCGACGAGCACCGGGAGGTCGGCGTCGACCTGGAGCTCAAACGTCCCCTCGGCCCCCGGCTCCCCGAGCGTCGGGACGACCACGAGTCCGCCATTGGCCCCCACGAGCCAGTCCTTGGGGAGCCGCCGGAGGGCCAGGCACGCGACCACGGGGCTCGCGTACTCGCTCACGCGGCACCACTCGTCGGGCTCGACGACGACCCGGGGCGGGGGCAGCCGCGTCGCCGTGGGGTGGCTGCCATCCTCGTGGTCCTTGGCATCGGCCTCCTCCTCCGTGGGGTCCAAACCGTCGACGTCGTCGTCCTCCATGTCGAGCTCGTCGTGCTCGTTGCCATGGCCCTTTGCGCCCCGGGTCGACTTGGGAGCGGGGCCATCGCGCTTGGCGTCGCGCTTCCACTGGGGCTTGTCGACAATCTCCCCGAGAAAATTGGTCTTGGGGGCCTTGGCCTGGGCCCGGAGGAGCCCCGCGTGGGTCATCGCCGTGGTCGTTTTGCCGGTCATCTCCTCGGCCCCGCCGCCCCCGCTGCCGCCCACCTTCGACCGCCCACGGACGACCGTGAGCCCCACGAGGTGCTGCTTCTCCCGGGCCTGGAGCTCCCGCTGCCGGCTCTTGGCCCCGCCGCCGCCCGCCCCTGGGGCCTTGACCGACGTCTTGCGGAGGATGAGCTTGACCGTCGCCCCGGACCGGCTCGCGAGGAGCGCCGAGCGCTGGCGGAGCCCCATGGGCCGGAGCCGGAGCCAGTATTGGGGGTTCTGGCACCACGCGCCGTTCTCCTCGCCCCCCGAGAGGCCAATGCACAGCGGGCCCCCGGCCGAGCTCGTCGTGACGGCGTCGCCCCCGCTGCCGGTGGGGGCCCCCGCGCCGCCACCACCGCCCGCGTCCTCGTCGTTGCGCCACTTGCCCGGGCGCACGCGCGTGCACACGGCCGGGAGGGGCTCGATGCGCACGGGCTTGGGGGCGAAGACCCGGAGGAAGAACTCCATCTCGACCTTGGGGTGGTCCGTGTAGGGCACGAGGAAGTAGGCGACGTGGGGCTCGAGGACGAGCTCCTCCCGGACGAGCTCCCGCTCGGGCAGCCCCCGGGAGCTCATCGTCGGCGTTGCCATCGTCGCTGGAGTCCCCGGCGCCTGGGCCGCCGTGGCGGCGGCGGTCGTCGTCGTTGTCGTCGTCGGGTGATGCGCGTGGTCCCCACCGGCGATGGCTCCAGCAGTCGCCCCTGCGCCCACGGCGCTGACGAGGGTGCTGGCCTCGAACGAGTGGGCCTCGGCGACGACATGGCCGCGCTTGCACTCCCAGACGATGGCCGTGCGGTTGGCCTTTTGCCGGAGGAGGACAAAGTTGATGGCGTAGTTGTCCCCGCCAAAGAGCCGAAAGTCCCGCTGCGTGAGCGATACGAGCACGTGGGGCGTGCGCTCGGCGACCGTGAGCTTGAACTGCGGGTTCCGGTGCCAGTTGGGCTCGGCGTCCGGGAGCACGGCCCACTTGGTCCGATCGATGGCTCGCTCGCCCTTGCTCGCTGGCGGCGCGACCGAACCACCACCGCCGCCGACGGCACCGACAGCAGCGCCAGGGGTGGCGGAGGTGGGGGCGGTGGGTGGGGGCACGAAGACGGCGGCCCCGTCGGCGGTGGCGACGGCGTGAGCCGAGGACGACGACAACGACGACTGTTGTTGTTGTTGCGGGGGCTGGTCGCTGTCCCCGTGGGTGCTCGCATGCGTGGTCGTCGGCCGGAGGAGGCCCAGGCCACCGTGGTGCTGCGAGTGCTGCTGCGGGGCCCCGGCGGCGCTGACCCCGAGCCACTCGCCGGCGACGCAGTACTGGTACGTGTCGTCGTTGCCGAACACGTGCGTGACGAAGAGCTCGCTAAAGGTCTCGACAAAGTCCTCCCAGATCATCCAGAAGCAGCCGTCGGCCCCGCTCCGGCTGAACTCGCACGCGGGGTCGTTGCGGAGGGCGTGCTCGACCTGGAGGTGCTCCTCCCACTTGCTGTCGTCGTTGGACCACTCGCCCTTCCACATGCCCCGCCCCCACACGTTCTTGAGCTTGACGAAGCGCAGGACCGTCGGGGGCGGCGCCCCCTGCGGATTGTTGCTGGTCGGTGGTCCGCCCGTCGCGCCGACGCTCACCTCCTTGACGTGGCGGAGCACGTACTGGCGGTTCTTGAGGATCCCCGTCGGGGTCAGGTCGTAGGCGTTGAACGAGAGCTGCCGGAGCTGGGCCGTGACGATGCACTTGCGCCGGTGGTAGCGCACGAGCCGCCGCCACAGGGTGTCGTCGTGGAGCGCGCGCCCCCGCTCCGCTACGAGGTCGACCCGGTGGGCGCTCCCGCCCGTGCAGTCGAGAAAGGCCTCGAGAATCCGACTCGCGAGGCCCCCGCCCCCACCGGCGGCGGCAATGCTGCTGCTACCGCCGCCCCCGGCGCCAGTCGAGCTCCCACCCCCACTGCCGCCGCCGC
>JAADYI010000161.1:0-27395 GCA_023338185.1 Lagenidium sp. CBS 127285
CATCATGACTGCCGAGGAGAACAAGGAGTTTGACGAGGAGCTTGTCGACTACGAGGAGGAAGAGGAGACCAACGACGTTGCCAAGACCGCCGAGGGCAAGGACACCAAGAAGTAAGCACTCGATCCATGTTGCCTTGAGAAAAAGACTTTGCGGTGCGCGGCCGAGCGTGGGGGGAAACTCCGACGCCTTCCCGTCGTTGGCTATTCCCAACTCGCCCCGCGGCATCGATGCAAGAGCATGAGAAGATCCGGGACTGGGAGAGGCGGAGAGGAGAGGGCGACCGGTGGATGGGGTCAACATCAACGCGCGATTTGCGGAGCTTCGCGAATGTGGACGCGATTGATCTGTCTGCCAACCGTCCGTTTGCATCCCTCCGCCTGTCGGACCATGGTTCTCGTGGATCCCTAGTGTGGGACGGACCGAGCTGCATGATAATCATGTGCTTGTGTCGATCATGGCACCGACAGCTCCCCTCTTGAGCACCCGATGCTGCTCCCGCGCACCCCGACCCCGTCGTCACGCAAAGCATTAACTTCTTCTGCTGTATCTGTTAAATCGGTCGGGTCGCGACTTCGTCACACTCGTGATCATTCGCATCGGCACTTTCGGCACTCCGGAAACACAGGGGTCACTACGTCGGCATCCATAGCTCGGGCTTCCGCGACTTCATCTTGAAGCCAGAATGTCTCCGCGCTGTCGTCGATTGTGGCTTTGAGCACCCATCGGAAGGTCAGTCCCTTCATGCATCAGTCATCAGATATTGCCCCATACTCACGCAAACTGCTACACGGTATCATCCACACAGTCCAACACGAGTGCATTCCCCAGGCCGTTTTGGGCATGGACATTGTCTGCCAGGCCAAGTCTGGTATGGGCAAGACTGCCGTGTTTGTGTTGGCCACGCTTCATCAGGTGTGTTGTTGAACCACGATCTGCCGGGTCTTCCCAGTTTCGCCTGACCACGTTATGATGTCTGTCAACTCCTCAAGATTGAGCCCGTTGCCGGTCAGATCAGTGTGTTGGTTCTTTGCCACACACGTGAGTTGGCATTCCAGATTGCGCACGAGTATGAGCGCTTCAGCAAGTACTTGCTTGACGTCAAGACGGCGGTTTTCTATGGAGGTTTGTGATAGCGTGCTCATCCATTGGAAGCATCCTCTCATGGCATGCCCTCAAACGCACAGGTGTGCCAATCAGCCAGAACCGTGAGACTCTCAAGAATAACGCGCCGCACATCCTTGTGGGTACTCCTGGCCGTGTCCTCGGTTTGCTTCGGGAGAAGACGTTGAAATTGGACAAGATCAAGCACTTCGTGATGGATGAATGCGACAAGATGCTTGAAGCGATTGGTGCGTGACCGTTAGTAGAAGCACCTGCCCACCTGATTCACTCACATTATGTGACGTTACACGCAGATATGCGCCGCGATGTCCAAGAAATCTTCCGTGCGACTCCCCACGATAAGCAAGTGATGATGTTCTCGGCCACCTTGAGCAAGGAAATCCGGCCCGTGTGCCGCAAATTCTGCCAGGATGTAGGTTGCTTGGTAACATTTGTTTCGGGTTGGAGAGTTACTGACACGTGCATCCCACCAGCCTCTGGAGATCTACGTTGACGATGAGACCAAGTTGACTCTTCATGGGTTGCAGCAGTACTTCATCAACCTTCAGGAAGCGGAGAAGAATCGCAAGCTCAACGATCTTCTTGATGCCCTCGAGTTCAACCAGGTGGTGATTTTTGTCTCAAAGAAGAACCGCGCGCGGGAGTTGAACCGCCTGTTGAACGAGTGCAACTTCCCTTCGATTTGCATCACATCCGATCTGACCCAGGAAGAACGTATCAAGCGCTACAAGAGCTTCAAGGACTTCCAGAAGCGTATCTTGGTGACGACGGATCTGTTCGGGCGTGGAATGGATATCGAGCGCGTCAACATCGTCATCAACTACGACTTCCCGAACGACAGCGACCAGTATCTGCACCGTGTTGGTCGTGCTGGTCGTTTCGGCACCAAGGGTCTCGCGATCAGCTTCATCTCCTCGGATGAAGACAAGGAAATGTTGGCCAAGGTCCAGTCGCGCTTCGAGGTGAACATCCCAGAGCTTCCAGACCAGATTGATATCTCGACATACATGAGCACGTAAGGGGTTGCCTTGAGTGCTCATGTACGTCGTGATATGCTTCTGCTTTCGAGCAGATCAGGATGATCTCATGGACAGCATAATGATGTAATACGTTTTTGCTTTGACGTAATGAACAATATTTTTTCTATATTTGTTATGTGGCCTTTTCCGTAACTATAGACTCACAGGTAGACGATACAGTTCACACAGTGTTATGAAGTCTTCCTCTTCTTGTTGGCGTGGTTGTCCACACTGCGTGTACCACTAAGCCGGCTGGCGAACTTGCCCCGAATCCTATGAACACAGAATTTGTCACAGCGTATTCGTCACAATAATAGAGCCAAATCATTCAAAAGAACTTACGAGTCGTCACGAGACCAAAGCGACTCTTTCGACGAAGTATCTTCAGCCGCTAAATGTGTGTACTTCGTTCTTGTTTACAATACACCGGAAACGTCAGCCCATTGTGTGTGAGAGCAGGAAACATCATGCTTACCGGCCAGATTTGCCGAAATTCTTCACTTGCATGACCTGTGGGAGCATTTCCTTGTTGAACTTGTCTTCTAATGTTGCCCCGGTAGCAGCACGCTTCCGAACATCGTCCTTGCTTTGAATGCTCGAATCATCCATGTAGAAAGCGCCCTTGTGGTAGTATTTTTGGAGAAATTTTAGCTTTGTCTTCTCCTTGGGCAAGTTCTTTTTCAGTTTCCTGTGAGTCATAGGAGGTATCAACATCGATGGACAATCGATAAACAAGTCGCAGAAGAGTCACGAACTCATCCTCTGCTTGCCGTTCTTCGTCAGTCAGATTGCGCCTGCGAAGGACTTCCTCGGCTTCTTTTTGCCTTTGCGCTCGTCGATCTCGATCCCTGTCAACGGTGGCATGAGTGAAACCATTCCAGTTCAATCAGTTTCCATGCTGCTTGTACCTTTTCATTCGACGCATCTCTCTTAGCTCCCAGTCACGATACTCCTGTTCAGGATCGACACCATCCGTATCATCTGGCATTTCCGTGTCCGTGACATCGGCTTGATCGCCGTCCTTTTCTCTTTGAAGTTCCTCGACAACAAGTTTTCGCGATTCCTCTTTTCGAGCCTTCGCCTTTATCGAAAACGAACAGTGATTAACTGAGCGTGGAACCGGCTTACATCCGCAGGTACCTTTTCGATTTCCTTTTGTTGACGTCTTTGTTCCTCAGCCTCGATCTCTTCCTGTTGCTTTATGGTGCCACGTGCCTTCTTTGGCACGAAGACTGGCTTCATCAACACCTCACCATCATCGGACGCATCCGTATCTGTTTCCCATTCCGACCCCGACTCACTATCCGCCGAGGATTCTGTCTCCACCCTTTGGGCAGATGGTGTTCTTGATATTGCCTTGGTCGGCTCCAACAGAATTGACTTGCTTGGCTCCGACTGAGCACGATTTGGTCATTTTTATCCCTCCCGCCACACAACACGCCAAAACACGTACCGACACACGGACAATCTTGGCCTCGACCAATGGGCGAGATTCAACAGCGTTCTCTTTCTCCAGCATCTTCCGTCGGAGAGCCTGTCGTCGCCGATCAATCTCTTCATCTTCATCCTCTGAACTCGAGTCGTCCAGTCCACTCCCTCTGGGCTTGGCTGATGTATCCGCCAGACTATCGTCATCTGAGGCATCTGAGGTCTTCCGAGGGCGCGGTTGGAGCGGACGCGTCGGTGCAGCCTTACTCACGACCTGAGCCTCAAAGCGTTTCCGAAGAGGCGCAACGTCGGCAGCGGGGGCCTTCTTCTGACCACGGACTTGGTGGCTCGCGGTGACGAATCCGCGCTCCTCCTCATATCCAGCGGCAAACTCGGGAACCTGCCCCGCGCGGTAGCGTCGGACTTTGGTCGATGGATCGACCTTGGGCTTGAGCTCCTTGAACTGCTCGGTTTCCTCACTTGTGTGGGCATCGATATCGTATCAATGAGCGTCAACACCGCGCGCGCTCATCCCGTCGCACCGCCCGCAGGGTCCGTCTAAAACGTACGTGGTTTTCGTGTGGCGGAGCGACACCGGATCCCCGGGGTTGTCGTCTGGCAGGAGCAGCCCGAGCTCCTTCTTGGTGAAGAGCGCCATCGTGCAAATGGTTTGCTGCTGATGGACAACGATGGAGGACTGCCGTACCTTTCTTTAGAGATATCGCACCCTTGTTATGCGATTCCCCCCCACTCCACGAACTTCCCTCCTTCACCACGAACTGCACACAGCTCAAGTAGCGCGAATGACGAATGACGGCGACATGAAGGGGCTCCCGCGTTCGGTGCGGCCAGGGGCGGCGGCGAACGGGGGGCGCCCACGAGAGATGCGGCGGCTGGTGCTCGTCGGGGGCGTGCTCCTGGTGCTCCTCTCGCTCCACGCCCTCAGCAGCCTCGACCAGCCACAGCCCCCGAGTCCGACCCTCACGCCCATGGGCCAACTTCTCGACGCCGATGCCCTTGGGACCACGACGACGACAGTGACCGCCTCGGACGACCCCTTGGCAACTACAGCGTTCCCCTATAAGAACGATGACGACCATCACCTCGCCAGCGCTCGACGCGGGGGCTTTCGGGACGAGAAGAAGATCGTCGTCCTCCTCACCAGCGACCGCGACGGCGAGAGCTGTGCCCGGACGCTCCTCGCGGCCACGAATCTTGCCTTCCGGCCCCTCCGTGTGCACTTTCGGGTGTTTGAGGAGCGCGCACTGGCCGATGACCCATCGTGCCTGCAGGTGTTTTGCGAACTCCGGCCCCAGGGCTGCCGGGCGATGCTCCGATCGCGGCGCCTGCGGTTCACCCAAAGGGACATCACGGGCACGCGCGGTCCGAGCGTGTCCAGGAACCTCGTCGAAGGTATGGTCGAGAAGGAGCTCTTCCGCCGGGACTTTTACCTCTCGGTCGACGCGAACGTGGTCTTCACCAAGCATTGGGATCTCGTGCTCCTGCGGGAATGGTACCAGATTGGCAACGACCGCGCGGTGCTGAGCGTCGCGCCACCGGCCGTGGAGATGCGGGGCTTCACGAATGACACGGTCTTTGTCCAGTGCTCGGCGCGGATCCACTCTGTGGACCCCGATGCCGTCGTCGAGTTCAACCCCCCCGAGCCCCAGTCGGCGTCCGCCGCCCGCCGCCGGCTTGGGCCCGTGCTCCAGGCGCAGTATTCCGAGCGCTTCCACTTTGGTCGCACCATGGCCCTCGCGGCCGTGCGCTCGGACCCCCATCTCGCGACGCTCGTGGTCGGGCCCGAGTACATGCGCGCGATGCGTTTTTGGACGCATGGCCACGATTTTTACACGCCGACGCGGGATGTGCTCTACTACCGTTACGAGTGGCCCCTCGACCCCGAGGAGCGGGGCGCGGCGGCGGACACGGAGGCCCTGTGGGCCCGTCGGCGCATTCGCCGGCTCCTTGGTCTCACGGTGTCGTCGACTGCCGGGGAGCTCCCACAGCGGGACCTCTTTGGGCCGGGCCCCCATCGCTCCCTCAGCGCGTGGCACGCCTTTACGGGCATTGATCCCGCGGCGGGGTTCAATGAGTCGACGACGAACCAGTTCGTCACGTGCGATGTCCCGCGCCAGTACGTCCATTACTCATAGGCGCCGCCGCTGCTCTGCGAGATGAGGGGCATGTGTCTTCCTTTGTTTTTGTTTTTGCTTGGTTTTCCAAGTATCTTTGGGCAAGCGCATGGCGGATTGGACAAAACGGGGCGTCCGATGCGCCCAGATTGGACAAAAATTTCCGCGCGAGTGCCTCTTGTCGTGAAATTCATGCTTGATGATTGATCCCCACACAAACCTCGGCATTTCTTCAAAAGCGCGGAAACCCCACGACGCCACCGCCGCCGCCGTCGTCGTCGTCGTCGCCGCCGATGAACGTCGACGTCGTGCGCCAGCGGCTCGCGACGGGGGACCCCGAGACCGTGCTCAAGGAGCTCGTGGACCTCTACCGCCGGGCCGAGGTCCTCCACACGCCGCAGCTCCCGCGGATCCTCGAGGGGCTCTTCCCAGTGTGGCAGTCGCTGCTCGAGTCGACGCTCGCGCCGCAGGCGACGGCCACGAGCACCCACCGCGCGCGGAAGGTCCTCCTGCAGATCCTCCATCGGCTCCCGAGCAATGACGCGCTGCGGCCGTTCGTCGGGGCCCTCCTGCGGGTGCTCATGGACGTCCTCCGCCGGGACAATGAGGAGAACGCCCTCGTCGCGCTCAAGACGCTCTTTGACCTCCATCGCAACTACCGCCCGGGGCTCCGGGGGGAGGTCCCGGCGTTCCTCGAGGTCGTGCAGCAGATGTACCGCAACGTGCCGTTGACCATGGGTAAGCAGTTTGCCCCCGTGAAGCCCCCGACGCCACCAACGTCGATCCCGATTAGTTCGACGCCCCCGACGGGTCCTGCGACAGCGGCCACGGCGCCAACGACCGCGGTCAGTGGAGTGGCGACAGAGGCACCAGCCGGCGCCGCGACCACTGTCATCCCGACGACTGCGACGGCAACGACCACGCCCCCAACTGTGAATGCGGTGACAAGTTCGACGACATCTACAACCGCACCAGCGCCGATCGCTGTCGTCACTGCCGCCGCGTCCCCCATGAACGCCAGTGCCAGTACCAGCCTTGAGTCCACCGCCGGGACTACCGTAGATCCCGGTGCATTGAGCGGCTCAGTCGAAAGCAAGGGCGAGACGGCGGCGACACCTGCCGCAACTGAAAGCGCAGGGGGGGGAACGGACGTCCAGAAGGAGGTCGAACAATCCAAAGACGGTGCGAACAATGTCGCTGCGCAGCCGCCAACACCCGAAGACCTGCTCTGGAGCGCAATGGACTCTTTCAAGGCGATTTCGGAGCTCCCGCTGATTATAATGCTGCTCTTCCAGTGCTATCCGAATTACATCGAGACCCATGTCCCGGTGCTCGTGCCGCTCATGATGCAACTTTTGGCCCAAAAGGTCCCTGAGGCCACGGCTCGTGCACATCCGACAAGATATGCGGATTTTCTGGACTGTCAAGTGAAAACCCTATCGTTTGTGACGTATCTTCTACGTGGCTGCGCGCATTTGCTCCGCCCGTTCCAAGATGCTATCTGCGAACACACGGTGAAGCTTCTGACGGTGTGCCCCAAAGATGCCTTTGTGCTGCGAAAGGACATTTTTGTGGCAGCTCGGCACATTATCTCTACGGAGTTTCGTCGTGGTTTTTATCCACAGTTGGAGACGTTGCTCGACGATGATGTTCTCATCGGCAAGGGCCGTTGTAGTTATCATCAAATTCGACCATTGGCATACTCGACTCTCGCCGATATGATTCACCATGTTCGAGACATGCTGACATTGCCTCAAGTAAGCGCTATCATTGACTTCTACGGCAAGAGAATCCATGATGCGACGTTGCCGATATCCATTCAAACAACTTCGATCAGGCTATTGCTTAATCTCGTCGACATCAGCGCCAAAAATGATGATCCAGATGGTTGGAAAGGTCGGAATATATTGGGCAGAATTCTGTTGATTATCTCCACAAAGTTTGGAACAACGCTTACGAGTTTGCCCACCGCTCTCGCGTTAACACATCAAAACCAGAGCAAGAGTCATCCGGGTCCAAGCATGGGCGTATCCGATCGGAGTGATTTGCTTGACGGTGGTGCTTTGGAGAAGATCCAGCAATCGTCACTACTTCCAGTCGAGCCAGTTGAAAAATCCCCTGTCGAGAAGAAACTCGAGGTGCTCTTTGCACCCCATTTGAGGTTGCACAGGGGCCCCGATGCATTTGTGGAAGAGGAACCATGTCTTCGAGATGTCAAGTCTTTGTTGCGAACTATGATCCTTGGTGTCCGTGCAGTAATCTGGTGCACAGCGAACTATCGTAACCCTCATGCGAAGGATATAACCTCCATGGATGCTTGTGGGCCTGCAGACGGTTTGGTGGCACCGGGCAACCCAAGTGGATATCATAGTACCGACAATGGGGTGCTGAGATCGGGCTCAACGGAGGCGAATCCATCAACATCCAACTCAAGCTCTCATGTTTATCCATTGACTGACGACGAAAGAAAACTCATCGCGAAAGTGTTGCAGAATGGCCTCCGGTGCTTCATACTTTACACTCTATCCGAGAATACGCTTGCGGAGGAGAAGCAGATGTTGGACCACTTTGCTGGCGCTTTCACGGTCCTCGATGCACCAGACTTTCGAGATCTATTCCTTGCCAATATGCAACTGTTATACGCATGCATCTTGCAAGATCATGCCATTCTCACTATTCCTCAGCACTTTTTGGCCAATTCGAACGTGAGCTGCTGGTTTGCAGAAATATTGTTGAAGTTTTTGATCACGCAAATGAAGGATCTAAGTGTTAGTGCAGACGTCGATAGTCCTGACATCAGTCGCGAAGCGAAGCTACTGGAGATTGAAAACCTCCGTTTCGAGCGAATGCGTCCTGTTCCGCAAAGTCATCGGGCATCAATTGTGCTTCGTCTCTTCAAGATAGTGTTCGGTTCTGTGACTTTGTTCAAATCGAATGAGTCTGCTCTTTTCCCTCATCTTCGAACGATCATTGAATCTTGCTTGAAAGAAGCCACGTATACTCGTCACCCAGATAACTATTTACTGTTGCTGCGAGCATTATTTCGATCCATATCTGGTGGCAAGTATGAAAATTTCTACAAGGAGATTTTCCCACTCCTACCTGGTATACTATCAGCGCTAATGCGACTACAAAAGCACCTTCACAAACCAACGATGCAAGAAGTTCTCCTTGAGCTTTGCCTCACTATTCCTGCTCGGTTGAGCTCATTGCTGCAGTACCTCCCATCGTTGATGAAGTCAGTCGTTCGTGCCATATTGTGTCGTGGAGAATTGGCATATTTGGGCCTTCGCACACTTGAGTTCTGGGTTGACAATCTAAATCCCGACTTCTTGTATCCCATCATGACGTCGCAGGAAAGGTTGCTCACAGAAATTATAGAAGCGCTGAACACCCATCTGCTGCCTCCGCCATACCCATACGGAGAGCTTGCAATGCGCATACTTGGTAAGATTGGTGGGAGAAATAGGCAGTACCTGATGGATCCACTCAATTTGCCGTTCGAAGAACCCACAAGAGATGGATTAGTGATTGAATTTGCTTGGGAGAGCGGTGTTGCTGGCGGCACTGTCAAGAACGAGCATGATCCAGATTGCCCCACCCTTTCTCTGAAAATGGATGTTGTTATCAGGAGCTCGACAAAAATTCTTCAGCGATACCTCCGTCGCACTGAACACGAATGGGATCAAATTGTCAAGACTGACACTCGCCTTGTTGAATCGGACGAATACGATGAGCACAGTGGCCCAGGCTCCGACGCTGTTGGAGGACCCGTCACTTCTTTTGGATCACCTCCGCTGGGATCAGCTTCTCAGCTGTTTGAGAAGGACGATCAAACCCTTGGCCTCGAACGGCAGTCAGTGGTAACCGTCAAAAATGCGATTCTGCGATACAAACGTCAAGCTTTTGAAGTTATCGCGAATGCCGCTGTGGTAGCGATGCGACTAAATCTTGAGGTTAGTGTGACTGAAAGTGAAGACGGCGAAGACATTTGGATGATGGATGATGTTCATGCACCCACTGCGTCCACCAGTCGCATAGCTGAATGGGAGTGCGAACTTGAGACTCGATCTATGCTGTTACGGTCGCTCTTCGCAACCGTTGAAGACGTTGACTTCGGGAACGAAGCGCTCGAGCTATTGACAGCTGTAGCTGCGAGAATTACAATTTCAGCTCTCGCAAGGTGTCAACGTCGCAAACCAAATTTTGCTGCACTCTCCACTTTGCAACCGTCGTCGTTACTCCCAGGAAATCGTGGTTTGTCTCCTGGTCGGCATCTCGCAACGGCCAAAAGGATCGAAGTGCTTCGTGAAGCAGCATATGGAATTCCATTTGTGTCCGACTGTTGCGATGCAGCGTCGGAGTTGCTTGCGCTGGCTTCATCGATCTTAGAAGCTCTGAGTTCCCCGGTTTCGGCGGTTGTGGACGGGGGCAAGTCTGTTCTGAAGCATATTGTATCACGTGCAATTAGCGGCCGTGGCGACAAACAGTCTGCGGTTTACCAAGCTGGTGGCGTTCTCAATACTGTTGGAAATGTATTTGCACATGCTTGCTATGACAAATCAAGTTGGCGAACGAAGCTTGGTGGCGTTCTGGGGTTGAGAATTCTCGTCGATAACCTCGAGCCAGTTTGGTGCCACGAAAATGAGCTTGTAATTGTCAAGGCATTGTTTTTCGTACTTTCTGACCACCCCACCGAAGTCAGTGCTCTCGTGAGTGGAGAAACTGGAGAAACGCTTTTACGTGCTGTGCGGAGAGCTCGTGAGGTTCGGGGTGTTGAAATTTCCAAATGGACTGACGGTATCATTAAGAGCGAGGACTTCAGTGCTTGCATGGCGTTTCAAGAGACCGAGATATTTCAGATGTTTGTTGTGGAATTCTTGAGCCCTCGTGCTCCTGCTCGAAAGTATGCAAAGGAGTGCATCGCAACAGTTGCCAAATTTGCAGAGACAACAGAATCTGCGATGTTGTTTCCTTATCAGCAACTGATCAGTAAGCAAATCACAGGATCTAATCTGAGATCTCTTCCGATGACGACTCGAACAGGATATATTGACGCAATGGCGCATGCCTTGTCGCTGAAGCCAAGCATATTCCCTCTAACGAAAGAGCTACTCTCTTTTCTTTTGGATGTCTGGCGCCTAATTTCGGATGAGGTTGCTCGAACTGAATCAGATGGCAACCCTGCAATAGTGAATGGAAGTAGCAGCGGAATCTCACCACCGACGCCACAGGCGAACCAGGCGAACTCAACAACATCTCCGGTATCAGCGCAGGAATATCCTTTCGGATTGTCCCACGCATCCGAGATACGAATTGCTGCTGTTCGCCTATTCCGTGCAGCATTTCTGGCAGCGCCAGAGGAAATGAACCAGCACCAAGATGTTCGAAATCGTATAGTTGGTGTATTCTTTCGGTTTCTAACACGACAGCCCGAAGAATTAGTCATGTGTGCACAGCATGCTTTGACAGACGTTATCCATCTGAACAAGCAGCACAAGGAAATCACTCTTCCGAAGGAACTTCTTCAGCAGTGTCTCCGCCCAGTGCTACTCAATTTGGCAGACTACAGAAAACTCAACCTCCCTCTATTGGATGGCCTTGCCCGGTTATTGACTTTGCTCAGTACATGCTTTAATGTCACTCTCGGGGAAAAGCTATTGGAGCATTTGAAGCAATGGCGAGATCCGGAAAGAATTATTAAGGCGGGCATATGGAAGCGTGGAGAAGAACCTGCAGTTGCAGCAGCAATCGTTGATCTCTTTCACCTCCTCCCACCAAATGATTCATTTCTTGACGCATTGGTTGCGTGCATCGTGGAACTTGAGGCAGTACTGCCGAAATATGGCAGTAACGGAAAGATGAGCTCTCCGTATAGGCTCCCCTTAGTGCGCTTTCTAAATCGCTATGCGTCATCCGCAGTTACATTCTTCCTGAAAAAAGAGCACCTGCTTGACCAAAGGTTTTCATCGCTGTTTGAAGAGTTGCTGAAGATGCCCGATGCTGCGCCGCTGAGAGCGATCATCATCAGTGACAGCGGCACGGAGCAGTTCGTATCCGCAACATTCATCGCTGGTGCAAAATTAGCGAGTTCGACTCCAACCCTCATTGACCCAGGGCTGAAGCCTATGGACACTTCTGCTGCATCGAGCGAAGACGTAAAAATGCAAGCACAAATCCAGCTGAATGCACAGAAGGCTGCTGCTCAGGCAGTTGCCAATGCACAGGCTCAAGGGCTAAGCATCACCGAAGCTGAGGCGCGTGGATTTCAGGCACGTGCAGCTTACATCGCTAAAGCGCAGGCGCAGGTAAATGCACAACAAGCATTAAAGGTACAATCACAAGTACAGATTCAAGCAAATGCTCAGAAGCTTCATGCACAAACCCTCGCCGCCGCGCAAGCACAGGGTTTGTCACTTGTTCAGGCGCAAGCTAAGGCTCAGTTTGCAAGCAAGGACTACATTGCCAAAGCGCAAAGCCAAGTAGCAGTGAGCACAGCTCTACCAAGTCCATTGTCTGCATCACTGGTAACAACGCCGACAGGAGCAGCTAGCGCGCTTGCATCACAGCAACAAGCTCAATTGCATGCGCAAATCCAAGTTAACGCCCAGAAAGTGCACGCCCAAGCACTTGCAGCAGCGCAGGCACAAGGTCTCAAACCCATACAAGCGCAAGAGAAAGCCAAACAAGCACAGGCAACTTACGTTCATCGAGCCAAAGCTCAAGCACAGGCAAAAATTGCACGAGCCCAGAGCCAGGGAAGCCTAGCGAGCGCGATCGTAGCCTTGCCGCCAGCTACATCCACCGGCGTCGCTGTAGCCCTGACGCCGTTTTCTGCGACTCCGAAGGCGCACCAAGATGCTTTAGAGTTACAGTATCAGGGTCTAATTCTCTTGCGAAGTATCTGCAAGATTCATCCGTCGTGGCTGACATCGTCCACAATCATTGACAATCTTCGGAAATTGTGGAGGTCGCCAGCACGTGCCCAACGGTTGGCTTCACAGGAACGGCTCCCAATTCGTTATCATTCAGAGTCGAAGATGCTGGTAAAATTGCTGGTTTCGTATGCAAGGGCACAACCGGAAGATGTCCAGGTCTTAATAGATCTACTCCCAGCATTTGGACAGCGGTCCGCATTTGATTTGAGCTTCCTGCAGAGGTACTTTCACGACGAAGTTGCGCAGCGGTACTCTCCAATTCAGAAACGGAATATTGTTCGATTGTTTTTGAGGATACTTCGGGAACCAGCGACAAGCGAAGAGTTGAAGGTCCACGCTGTTCAGTGGCTCATTATGCCAATGCTTACTGCTTCGTTTGAAGACCCTAATGTATCGAACGTGAGCATACTTGATCCCGACACGGTGCAATGGATGCTACGAGAGATTTTGGCAACGAAAGACTCGCCACCTGATACAATGCCAACTTTAAGGATCGAGTTATTGCAGCTTGGTACACTTCTCATCCAACATATGAGCAAATATGTAACAGAGCACAGGAAAGATGTCATCAAATTCGCGTGGAACCATTTAAAGGCCCCAGATCTAACATCGAAGCTCTGGGCATACGTGAATGTTTGCCGTTTCATCTCAGTCTACGATACTCCTCCAAAAATTGTGCTTCAGGTGTATGTTGCGCTTTTGCGAACGCATGAGCTGGATGCACGTTTTCTGGTTCGGAGAGCATTCGACATCCTCCTACCTGCTCTCCCGGTGCGCTTACCTTCAAATGAGTTCATCAAAGCAATTAAGTGGACCAAGAAAATAGCGTATGAGGAGGGACACGTTCTTGGCCAGCTTGTGCACATTTGGTTCTTGATTGTCCGCCACCCGGCTTTATTCTACCCGTTCCGAGGCCAATTCGTTCCGTTGATGGTAAACTCGCTAAATCGCCTTGCCATACCACCTAGCAGCACACCGGACAACCGACGACTTGCAGTTAATATTGTCGATTTAATCATCGCATGGGAACAGACTCGCCAAGATCGCATGTTTCAGGCCACAACCTCGATTACTCGTTCCGGAAAGAAGCGGCCTGGCGCTAACGACATGAGTACGACGGATTCGATGGACGAGTTAAAGCACGCTGAACACATCTTATCACCGGATGAGAAGCGACGAAAAGTGGTGACTTTGGAAGGAGAAGTGAAGATTGCAGCAACGGATTCAGGGCCTGGAGCCGACACTGAACCGACTGCCAAATCAACCGTGAACGAGGACGACTTTGAACTGAGTCCAGCAATGGTGGATTTGGTGATCAATTTTGTGTTTCGGTTCGCTCTCGCGTCTGCCGATAAGCAGGAGACAAGTCGGCTATCCAAGACATGTGGTGGCTTGTTTGATAAAGCCTTGAAGTTATGGCCATCCGCAACCATTCGTTTCTCATACTTTGACAAGCTGATTGCGGTTACGGCGGAAGCAGTAATTCGTCAGCAACAAAGCTTGACGAAGCCGGTTGGACCGACAACTCCACCAGCTGCTGCCCAAGTCCAGCTTACTTCGGGGTCACCAGGTTCCGTCCCAGTGGTATCAACCGGAGATACTGACGCTTCGTCTAAGGAAGAGGACACACCTACTGCCACCGCAAATATGCCTAATGCGGGGTCAAGCTCAGTTGTACCGTCGATGCCATCGTTCATTTCTGTACCAAAAGGTGCACCTCTGTCATCCTTAGCGATACTCGATGCGGTCCTAGGTATTCTGAATTCTCTGGTCCAACCAGCGGTTGTCAGCCATTCGACGAGGTCGATTCCATACGTGATTCAGTACGCCCCACGTGTTATGAAGCTACTCGAGCCTTGCTTCGATCGACAGAACCAAGAAATCCAGGCCAGTTTGTCTTCATTCTTACGCCGGATGGTGGAGGTAAATCATGAGTCTGTACTGTTTCCCGAGTGGTATATAAACTGACTAGTTCTGCATGCAACGTAGCTCTATCCACCCCACCGTGCTCCCCAGCAGTTGTCTGCGTGCAAGTTCTATCCTTGGCTGAAGGAGATTATCCACGAGCGCCTTCAGAATGCATGCGCATTGCAACAGGAATTGGTTGCAGCGCTTCCTTCTTCCACTGGAGCCTTACCTCACAAAGTGAAATCGAAGGCATCTGGATCTGTTACTGCTTCGAACAGCAAGATGGAGCCGAAGAGTACTTCGGCCGGCGCTACAAGCTCTGCAACCACCGGGCCCGCAAACACAGCAAGCGGAGCTGCCTCAAATACTGCATCTGCTCCCAAGCGTCAAAAAGTTGTAGGAAGTGCTGGGTCAAATCAGCCCGTCATTGCTGAAAGCACAAAAGCCAAGCTTCTCGCGGCACAAAATGCCAGAGGACTATCTCCATCTTTGTTTGCAGGCGAGTCTGTGCTACGGATGCTTGCCAGTATTGCCGAGGCGCTACCCGATTTCGCAGAACAGTTTGTCCCAAGTCTTCTTAAGCTCGCCCAATTCTTCGCAAGAGAACACGTACTTCAGTCAACGGCAATGGCGCAAGGCGGGAGAGGGTCACACATTGCTATTGGTGATCTGTCAACAACTGGGTGTGTGGGGGAAACCTCTTCAAAGCATCGGGTCATGGCGACACCTTCACTTGCTATAACGGAAGAGTGGAAATTAATGCAATGCGGCCGATCAGTTTTGTCCATGAATAATGTTGTGCGACACATGAAGAAAAAAGACGAAAAACACAGGAAGAAGCTTCAGGTTTCTCATGATGGAGGGATAACAGCCTCGAAAGACCCCCATAACTTCTCGTCTAATGGAGGCTCAAGTACAAATAAAGGCCCCCAAGCAGCATCGGTACCAGGAACGGCCGGCAGCAACAAGAAGAAGGCAGGTCAAGCCAGTAGTGCACAAGGTTCTGTTGGAGTGGGAGCTAGCACGCTGATCACACATAAACTGGCTGTCGAGCTCCTAATCTTGTGTCTAGTTCTTGTGTCGAAGTGCACATTTTCAAGTGGTGATCATCGCCGATTGTATACCAACCTCCTCGTGCACTGCATTGAAAGCTCAACCAATATCCCATTGTTGTTGCAGATTACCAAAATTGTTGGAGATGCCGTGACGACAACAGATCCTCGTCACGTACTGACTGCGAAGGACAAAATGACGCTCTTGACGAAGTTGACAACATTCGATCGCCTCCACGAGGTTGCCGCTCTTCCTCTCACTGAGGCATACTACGATCTCGTGCTCAAGCTTTGCAACGCAAGCGATGTCAAACACTCGTACTTCCACATCAGCCCAACGTCGCAGAGTCACTCGCTAACAGCTCATTTTCTCATGGGATTACTTGCACCGGAACCGAATGTCAGAGAGCGATTTTTGAAGCATTTCTTTAGTGCCGCTCCTTCAATTCCACCATCCCCGATTGCTAGATTGCAACTTGTACTACGGCAGGACTGGCAGTCCTGTGGTGCTCGTTATTGGCCAACGATCGCTGTTGAGACACTTCTGTCCGCGGCTAGTCGTGAAGTGGCACCCCGTCTTCGTACCACTAGCCCACAGCAAGCACCGATCCTGAATTCTGAAAGCAGTAATTTCGTTACTCCAGAGAAGTATCGGGACGTGCAGGCAGAGTCTATACTCCGACCCCTTCGATCTCTCGCTCACATTGATTTGGACCTTGCTGAAGAGCTCTGGGTTCACGTGTTTGGTTCGGTGTGGTCCCAACTTGGACCATCAGGACAAACTCAAGTTGCGTCAAGTATGCTCAAGGTTCTCTCATCGAAGTTCAACAAACGAGACCTCAATGTACCGTTGTCCCGCACCCCACGAAGGGTCAACGTTGTGCAGACTTTACTTAAGAGCATGGCCAGTGTTGCGCCGACCGCCCCAGTGCTCACTCCCGAACTCGTCGTGCATCTTGCGTCCGCATACGATGTTTGGAGCTCCGCTGCGCGCATTTGTGAACATCACGTTGAGCTGGCTTCACTTAGCGCAGAATGTAGACTTCGTTGGATCGAGGCTCTCAGCACAATCTATCGGGGCCTTGAAGAAGACGATTTGCGTGTTGGGTTGAGCCTTGAACATGGATCACAACCAGAGACGAGGGCCGCTCTGGTACTGGAGGCATTAGGGTGCGTTCACGAAGCGCAAGAAGAGTATTTCAAGGCTCTATCAAAGGCACAGAGTGGACGGGTAAGCATGGAAGATGTGAATTTATTCGAACTTCGACTATGGGAAGAAAGATGGGTTGGTTGCGCAAAGCAATTATGCCAATGGCAATTGATGCATGACTTTGCAAAAGCCACCCAGAACCAGGAATTGCTTTTAGATTGTGCTTGGAAACGTGGGGACTGGCATGGTGCGAAGCAGCTTCTTGGTTCTCCAGCTCTCCAGACAGCTGCGGGTGAGCCAGGTTGTCCTCAAACTCGCCTTCAGCGTCTCTATATCGCGATTCTTGATGGGGACAAACGGTCAGCGATAGAAAATCTGGCTGCTCAGACAGCTGAATTAGCCCTCACTCAATGGCAAGGGCTGCCACGAGTGCTAAGCAGATCACACATTGGATTATTGCATCTATTTCACCAGTTTGTAGAAGTGAAGGAGTCGATGCAAATGATGTCCGATATCAAGCATGCAAGCCAGCTTCACACTCTTCCAAATTTGAAGCCGTCGATCAATACATGGCGCGAAAGACTCCCCAACAAGTGGGAACCAATTTTGATGTGGGATGATATCCTGACGTGGCGATCTCACATGTTCTCAGTCGTGAAGAATACGTTTTCCTGGAGTGATGCGCAAATGCTGGCATGCATGCATGACAGTCCGTGGTCTGTACTTCGACTTGCACATACAGCCAGGAAACAGCACCTTCCTGATGTTTGCCTCGGCGCACTTTCCAAACTGTATTCAATTCCCGCGATGGATGTCCAGGATGCGTTTGCCAAGCTACGGGAGCAAGTGAGCATATGCTATGAGAGTTCCACTGAATACCATGGTGGATTGAGCATTTTGAACAACACCAACCTTGATTATTTCAGCCTGCGTCAGAAGGCTGAGATGTTTCGTCTGAAGGCCCTATTTCTTGAAGCGATGGGACAAAGCGATGAAGCCAACCAGACATTCTCTCATTGCTTGCAGATATGTGATAGCTACGGCAAGGGCTGGCTTTCGTGGGGAAACTATTGCTATCGGCTGTTTTTGGAAAGGAAGGATCTTGCTTTTGCGTCGCAGACAATAGCATGCTACCTTCAAGCCATTCATCACCGCTGCAATGCAGCGCGTTTGATGATTGCCCGTGTTTTATGGCTTCTGAGCTTGGATGATCCCAGCAGCGGCCAGCTCGTTCAAGCGTTCGAAACTCACGGAAAACAACTACCTATTTGGATATGGATCGTGTGGATCCCACAACTCCTGATGGCACTTGCCCGCCCCGAGGCACCGCAAATTCGGGGCCTCCTTCGTGGGCTTTCGGCAAAGTTTCCTCAAGCTTTGTATTACACCATGCGAGCTTTCTTCCTCGAAAGCCGTGATACCGCCATGCTCACCGGAAACGATCAGTCGGCATCAAGAACGGGCCCTTCGGCTCCACCAACAACGAATAACTTTGGTTCATCGGGGCCGTTGACTCCTCCATTTGGCTCTGCATCTGGAAGTGCCATGACGTCTCCCTCGACATCAACCGTTTCAACAACCTCTGCAAGCAGTTCGATGATCTACTATCGAACAAAAACAGGACAAGTTGTCGCAATCCCAACGTCAATGCCGATCGTTCAAGTACAACAAATTCCGGGTCTCTTGGCTCCAGGTCGACCAAGTCCAGCGGCGTTCGGTGTTCCCCTCAATTCTGTATTATCGCTGGAGGGTTGGCGGGAGCGTTTGAATGGTTCTACTGCGACAAATTCAGCTTCTTCCGATTTCCCAAAACCTGAAGTTGGTCCAGTACAGTACACTGAAGATCTGCTAAATTTTCTTCGACGAACTCATGACACCTTGACGTTTGAGATGGAGTGTGTTTTGGAAGAGATGATCACCAAGTTTCGACCGGAACCGGAGGAGGAACTACTCACTGCAGTTCACTCTCTTTTGCTGAAGTGTTATCAACTTCCCCGCTTATCAAGCATTGAGGTCGTTCCACGGATGCTTCGAGCTGCACTCGATAAAGTCTGCCACAAGCTGTTTGTTGTCGTGCCTAATCAGAAGAATGATAAGCATGTTGCATTCGTGGACGAGTTCAAAACCGCATTCGAAGAAGACTTTGCCCGCCCAGCTGGTTACTCCGATGATGAGACTGTTAGTTTGTTCGAGATGATGGACCGCTTGAAAAAATGGCGGAACTTACTGCAGCGTCGAGTTCAGCAAGATGGTCGACGAGGAGTTGGACGTTTACGTCTGGAGCACTGCAGCCGGTTTCTCATGGAATTAAGTAGTGCCAACATGGAAGTGCCTGGACAGTACATCGCGGACAGCGAGCCTATCAAAGACCTCCATGCCCGCATATTGTATTTCGACAACGACGTTGATGTCTTGCTGCGAAGCGGGTATTCTCAGCGCCGTCTTGCGATGGGCGGAAGTGATGGGAGGACATACTGCTTTCTGGTGCAATACGCTATGACTCACACAACTAGAACAGATGAGCGGATGGCGCAAATGTACCTCTTGCTCAATCGACTGCTGTGGCGCCACAAGGAGACGAAAAAGCGCAACGCTGTTTTCCATGTTCCAAAGATCATTCCTCTTACACCAAGAGTTCGTCTGCTTGAAGATCATCGTGACTTTGTGACGCTTGGCGAGGTGAGTGGACTGTTGAGTGATGAATGTGAAAGAGTCTCCAACCGTTCTTGTTGTGTGTGCTCTAGATCTACGATCAAGAATGCCGTGCCACTGACCGTGACCCGGATTTTCCAATTGAGCATTATCGTCAGCGAATTAGTGAAGCCTACGCGAACATGACCGGAGACTCTCAACAGGAAGATGAACAACTCGCGATGGCTAAAGCTCGTGCATTTGAAGAGATTTGCGAGGAGCATGTACCCGAGACACTCCTTGCAAGATACGTGTACAATATTTCCAGCCACGCTGACTCATACTTCCAGTTCCGTGGCGAGTTCACCAAACACCTTGCACTTTCATCATTTCTGTCATATGGACTTTTTGTTGGTGACCGTGCTCCGCATCGTGTATTATTTTCCCGGCGGACAGCTCGTGTCGTAAGGTATGTTCACATGTGTCGAGCGTTTTTTTTGTTAATGTGTTTCTGACTTGACTGCCGCAGTGCCGAGCTTCGACCTGGCTACGCAACAAGCGGAATCCTCGAAGCATCTAGCTCAATGCCCTTTCGATTGACGAGAAATTTGCACAACTTCATCACGCGGCCGGGAGTTCATGGGCCGTTCAGCGTTGTGATGGCAGCCACAGCAGAAGCACTGATGAGCGAAGAAGATTTATTCGGCAATCAGCTGTCCTTATTTTTCCGCGATGATCTTCTGTCGTGGCATGCGTCCAAGACTCGACTGACCGCCCTGGAGTCTCCGAGTTCTGGCCAGTCTCATGCGCAACGCCAACGGCGTCTCGAAAGTCAGGTGCAGCAGCGAGTTGATGCAAATGTGAGTCTGGTCATGGAGCGGGTCCGAGGTATCTCGCTGAAGAAAGAGTCTGAGAGCCAACGTGGCAAGAGTGTCCGAGCGCTGTTGGAGATTGCCACAAGCCCCGAACGCCAGAGAGATATGTATCCGACGTGGTGCCCCTGGTTGTAGTGACGTCCCATTGAACCCACAGTAGCCTGTTTGTTAGGAAGTTTTGTTTTTGCCGAGATGCACATGGTCGTTGAACTCGCACAACACTCAACAGATTTTCATATTGTTAGTAATACTTGTCCTCCCGACATGCGGGTCATCTATCTTCGATGGCCGCTCGACTCATGCCCCCGAGTGTCCAGGTCCTGGGGATAGTGATCATCCTCCCCAATGTCGCTGTCACGCAATGGCCTTGCCTCCACGCGCTCCGCTAATCGCTTGGTCAGCGAATACGAGAGGGAGGCCAGCGAGGTCGTCAGGAGGAAGAGAAGGACGAGATCGCTCGACTCGACGACGTATAACCACTTGGCCAGGGCACTCGACAGCGCCAGGGCCGCCCCAAAGCCGATGGCATCGGCCAGGGCCACGACCCCGTGGGCCGTCGCGCCCCACCCCAGTGTCATCGTGAGGGCCTCGACTTCCTCGGCGACCCCAAGTCGAACGAGTCCGTCCGCCAGAGCGAGCACCACGAGGTGGGGGAGGGTCCAGAGGACGCTGAGGTCCGAGGAGACCTTGTGGCAGCCCCGCGGGCTCGAGCTCGCGGGCGGCGGCGCCGTGGGTCGACGTCGCCGATAGAGCTCGACGACACCCGAGAGGAAGATGGCGATCAGGTAACAGAGCACCCCCAGGGAGACCCGGCGAGCGGGGGCAATGCCCGCCGTCACCGTCGCCGTCGCCGCGGAGGGGTCGTCGTCCCCGCCGCCGAGGCACTTTCGGGCCCCTCGCACGAGGGGATCGACCAGTCGCGCCGACAGCGTCGTCATCGCCAGCCCCGTGAGCCCGACAGCGGCCCCGAGCAGGTTCGGGTCCATGGCGATCGCTGAGACCTCGAGTCGCATCTGGCACGACTGCACAAAGAGCGTCGTGTAGAGCTGCGCCCGGACAAAGGCCGCAAAGGCCCCCGCGCACGCCAGGGACACGAGCACGAGGATCCCGTGGATCCGCTGACTGGGGAGCTCCATCGCCCGGGCCTGGACGTAGAGGTTCTTCGTGGGGCGGAGCTGGCCCACGGCGCAGAGCATGGTCGAGAGCCACCCGACAAAGATCGCCGCAAAGCTCGAGAGCTGCAGCGGGGGCAGGCCCCGGGGCCCCGGCGCGGCGAGCTGGCCGACCAACGAGCACCCGACGCCGGTGACCGTGAGGAGGACACAGACCACGAGGGCATTGAGCACCACGACCCGGCGACAGAGGCGCCCGAGGTCTCGGGGTGTCAGCATGATGGCGGTCTCGAGCTCCTTGGCGAGCTTCCGCTCGAGTGCGAGGGCCGTCGGGGACAGCGTCGAGTGCGAGCCTGGCGAGGCGGCGGCGGCGGCGGCGGCGGCGGAGGAACCGGCGTCTTCTGGGGACGGTCTCGAGCGGATGAGGAACGCGACGGCGGCGCAGAGCACGGCGACAAAGAGCCCGAGGGTCCCGAAAAAGGCCCGGCGGCTCGGGAGCAAGGGGGCCGGGGCCGGGCCCGCAGCGTCGGGGTCGAGGTTGACAAACACAAAGTACAAACCCTGGACCCCGCACGAGGCCAGGACATGGGCGCCCGAGGCCCCGCGGAGGTACCGTCGCGTCCTCGGGGCATCATCCGACAGCGTCGGCGGGGGCGGGGGCGTGGGCCCATCGCATCCTCCGGGCCGCCGACGTCGGTGAAGCAGCGGGAGGATGTTGGCCATGAGGGCCCCGTGGGCGAGCATCGCGGCGACAAAGCCCAGCGCCGCGAGGCCCTGGGCCAGGGCCAGGGGCTGGGCCACGTGGGCCCCCTGGAGGACGACGACGGCGATGCCCCAGAGCCCGGCCGCGTATCGGAGGAGCCGGAGGCGATCCCGGACGCGGTCCCCGAGGCACCCGGCGAGGAACGTGGCGAGCCCGACGAGGGTCCACGTGAGCACGAGCGCGGCCCCGAGGGGCTGGGCCTCGAGGCCAAAGAGCCGCCGGAGCCCGGGGCTCACGTTGAAGGCGATGCAGTGGATCGTCGCCGTGCTCAGGACGATGGGCCCGCAGACCCCCCACGGGTACGAGACGACGTCGCCCAGGCCCCGACGCGGGGCCCGCGGCCGTCGACGGGGGTCGTCCATGGGGATGGCCACGTGATCGTCGACGCCCCAGCGCTTCTTGTCGGCCGCGCGAGGGTCGTGCGTGGCCGTTTTGTTGTCCCGATCGCCATCGTCCCAGCCGCCGAGTCGGCCCTCGGGGCCCCGACGGAGGTCCATCGTTGGGTGCTTGCGATGCGTGAGGTCCTTCTTGCTCACCGTCACTGGCGTCCGCACGGGCGCGGGACGCGATCGTAATGCGAGGTCCCCGTGCTTGTGCTGGTGCTTGCCGCGCTTGAGGATGTGGTCGTCGCGGAGCGTGAGCTTGCGCCCGGGCTTGGCGGTGGTGGGATCAGTACAAGCGGCGGCGGTGGCGGCGGTGGTAGGAGCGCCACACGAGCTCGATCGAGCCCCCGAGAACAACGGGGCCGCCTTGTCGGGGCCCATGTTCGTCGTCATCCGTGTGGGTGGGTACCACCGGGGCTTGCAGTGCTTGCCCCCCGCGCCGACGTGGTCGCCTTGGACGTCGGCGTCCGCGTCGTCCTCGTCCTCCTCTTCGATCTCCTCGTCACCGTTATCGTCGTCGTCGTCGAGATCCGAGCCGGCCCCGAGGGTGGAGCGGCAGAGCCACGTCTCCCGGTCGTCCATGGCGTCGTCACCGGCGTCGCCCCCGTAGCCATGGGCCATGTCCGTCCGCCGTCGCGCCATCTCGTCCATCGCGCGCCGCCCACCACCAAGGCGGAGGGGACGTGGGGGCGGGGTCGTACGGCGGCGGCGACTGTCGACCGTCCGTGGATGCAAACTGAACTGCGTGCGGGGCGTCGTCGACGACGACGACGACGACAACGGCGGCGGCGACAACGACAGCAGCAGCGGCGGTGACAGGAAAGCAACAGCGGAGGAGGGGGAGGAGGAGGGGAAGGGGGGAGGGCGAGTCTCCACACACGGAGGAGAACGGAGGAGGAGGAGGGGACGAGAAGGAGGTTGGCGGGGTTTCGGCGTTTCGTCGTGTCGTGAAGGCGGCCAACTTGCCTCCTCCTCCTCCTCCTCCTCCTCCACCACCACCTCGTCCCGTTATCTCCTCCCCACCCCTCCCCCACGCCGCGCGCGGGCTGTCACTGGCATTCTCGCACCCGCGCAGGCCCTCCGGCTGTCCGCGAACGGTCGCCGAAGAGCCCGCGCTAGTTCCGCACAAAGACATCCCAGGCCCCACTGGCCCCCACTGGCGCCGTCTGCGCTGTCGCCATGGTCGGTGGGACAAACCACGTCCGCGAGCGGTGGTCAAAGAGCAGCAGCGCGTCGAGGTCGCAGCGGCCGACGCGGAGGAACACGACCCGGAGGCTCTTGCGGACGACGGACCCGGGGCCGAGGGGACTGGGCCCCGCCATTTGTCACATACACACGCCGAGAGAGACATGCACGGTGAGATTAGTCCGTCATTCGGGAGCCGGTCATCAGGAACGTACCCGAGATGGTGGGCGGCCTCGAAGGCCAGCCACTGGCGCGCGCGGGGGGCCACGACGAGCGTGAGGTCCATCTCGGAGTCACCCGCATCCGGGGCGTGGCCGCCATTGTCGACGCGACTCGTGACGACGACGCAGAGCGTGACGACCGTCCCGACACGCAGGGGCCCCATGTGCTGCAAGGACGCGAGTCCCACGTGCACGGGGCAGTGCGGGCTACGGACGAGGATCCGCACGGCAGTGTCGGGGGACGCGCTCGGGGCTGACATGGCGAGGACCGCTCGGGCGAGGAGCGGGAGGGGGAGCTCGCGCGCCGGGGCCAACGTCACGGGGAGCGAGGACGAAGCGGCCCCCGGGGACCAGAGGACCGTGTGGTGCTCGGTGACGGCCTGGCTCGCGACAAGCCCCCGGGCGGGGCTGGTGGGCTCCCACGCGAGGGTCACGAGCGACTGCTGCTGACACGGCTGCTGCTGCTGCTGTGGGTGCTGGATCTGAGGCGACGATGCCGATGACGATCGTGCGGCAGGCGCCACGGTCCCACTCGGAACCTCCTCGACGATGAAGACGAAATTGTACTGCTCGCGTGGGGCCAGGAGCACGGGGAACGGGTCCTCACCGCCGCTGTTCCCGCTACCCCGGATGAGCTGAAAGGCCCTGGCGAGTCCATGGGGCTGCTGCTGATTTCGCTGCTGGTGTTGTTGGGATTGTTGCTGATGCTGATGCTGGTGGTGGTCGACGTGGAGCTGGAGGTCGAGCACGCGGAGACCCAGCGTGTCGTGGGTGTTGATTGCCCGGGCGACGATCGCGAACCGCGATATCGCCGCCGAGAGCGGGCGGGTCTCCATCCGCAGGACCAGGGGCTTGACGACCCGCACGCCCCGAAGCTCGACGCGGCGGGTGAGCACCGGGGGTTCTTGCGTGGCCTCCCGAAGGAGCCCAAAGACCCGCGTCTCGGCGACGACGGGGTCACTGAGCCACAGAAACGAGTCCTCACCACTGGCTTTGCCGTCGCCAGTGTCCCAGCCGTCGCCGTCCCCGCCGTCATTTTCTTGCTCCGGGCCCCGGTGGCGTGGACTGACCCGGGCGACGAGTGCCAGTGGCCGTCCCCAGGCCTCGGCGCGGACGCGGACGGTGAACTCGCAGCGGAACGTCAGCGTCGCCGTCGGCGGGGTCGACGAGGCCGTGATGGTCTCCTCGGGTGGTCGGGAGATGAGCACCAGGCGCGTCTCCTGATGGCAAAGGGTCGTCGTTGTAGTTGCCGATGTCGATGTCATGGACCTGTCGCGAGACGAGAAGGAGCTGGACGACGACGATGGCGTCGACAGCGACGTCCCCACAGATGTCTCGACGAGGCGGATGTCCACGCGGGCCCCGTCGCAGTGCTGCCGCCAGCGGCTCTCGAGGGCCTGGACGCGGCGCTCAGTGGTCACCGTTGAGGCGGCAGCCGTCGGCTCGAGCCCGATGGTCGCTCGCAGGACGAGCCCGACCGTCTCCCCTAGCACACGCCGTCGCCCCGCATAGTTGTGAGCTATGCAAACACTGGTGCCGCCCCGCCACCTAGTCCATCACCACACGAGCGATCACCTTGGAAGAGCTCATCGCCGCGAAGCTGCAGCGCAAGACGGGCCCCTTTCCACTCGTCGCTCCAATCTCGCATGTCGCTGTGATCAGGGTGGATCGCTTTTTTGTTGAATTGAATGAGCGAATGTTGCAATATGCAGTATTGTTTGCTTGGACATGTTGTAGTATGCAGTAACGCTTTTCTCCTGCGTATTTGGATACACCTTTCCATTATGTTGTTTATGTGGGCTACGTACCGGCGCTCCTCCTGGTATTATGTACTAAAACGATGGCCGTAGCCCCCCTCGCGTGGAATCCAACCGGAGCGCTGGGAGGGAGAGGAAGCGAGGGGATTTGCGAGTGACTGGCTCACAAAAAGTAGTCGGGGGCGGGTTTCTTCGCTGGCACACCACGCGCATCCTGGGGAGCAGCCTCGAAGATCTACATCAAGCGAAATGATCAGATACAATGAAAACAAAACCATGATGCTGGCGAGTACTTGAAGCGTACCTTGAACCGCTGCTCAAGGTTTTCGTCAAGCTCAAGGATCGCCGCAACATTTCCACAACGATAACAGTAGTTGGGCGCGGACCAGACAGTGACTAGTGCGTTGTTGAACATGGACTTGTGACCCTCCATGACGAGCTGATGCGCACGACAAATGAGCTGGATATCGTTTGTCTGGTTGAACTGTTTGACATCATACCAGGTCAGTGTGATACTCAAGATACGACCTCACAAACCCACTGGGCTACGAACCTTCTCCACGACATCGCCACCGAAGAGATAACCAGCACCCCGCGGGCTGAGACCCCAGCCGTCGATGTCTGCCGGAAACAAGACGATTAATCGCGAAGATCACGACATTGAAGGCGTGGTCGATGGACTCGTACCTTCGGGGTCGGACCACATGAGATCGCACATGGCGCCATCGTGGGGGACCTCCTGCTTGCGATCGATGATGCGGATCTGCGAGTTCGTGCAGCGTTAGCAATGATGCCCAGCCCACCACTATAGCATCGAAGCTTGATACCTGATCGAGTGTGTTGATCGACGGCGAAAGACCACCATGGACGCAGAAGATCTTGTCCTCGATGATCGCCGACAGACTTAAATAATCAAAGATCTCGGTGCAATAGCGCCAGACGTTGACCGAGCCGTATTTGCGGAGGCACTCGTCGTAAAAGCCATAGACCTGGGTAATCTGACGGCTCTCGTGGTTGCCGCGGATGAGGGTGATACGGTCCGGGTATCGAACCTTGAGCGCGAGCAGGAGGAGGAACGTCTCAACACTGTAAAAGCCTCGGTCGACAAAGTCGCCCATGAAGAGGTAGTTGGTCTCGGGGCACTCGCCACCGACGTTGAAGAGCTCCTTGAGGTCATAAAACTGGCCGTGGATGTCACCGCAAATCTACGACAAGACAACAGCGCGATCGCGTCCGGGGGTCAATCAAAACTGGCACTCGGATTGCAGCGTCACTCAATGCCGGATTACCGCAACGTACAGTCACGGGGGCGTCGATGCGCTGGACGTTGCTCTCATCGACGAGGATCTCCCGGGCCTTTTGGCAGAGGGCCTTGACCTCGGACTCCTTGAGGTACTCGCAGCGCTTGAGCTGCTCAATCTGCCGGTCGAGGTCGCTCTGGCTCATGGACATGATGAGAACGAGCGCGTGGGAAAAAGAGGGGATTACTGGAGGGGGGGTCGTTGGGGGTGTTGCTGCGTGGGTGGGTGGGTGTAGGCGTCCTCTTGCTCTCTTTCTATCTCTCAGCTACGGCAGCGGGCGGCGATCGCGTCGAGCGGGGGGGGGGGAGGGGACTGCCGACGTGCGGGTTTCTTGCGATTCCTTCCTTCCTCCTCGGAGCATCCAATCGACACAAAAACCCACAGCCGAAAAAGCCCCGCCGATCCGAATGGCAC
>JAADYI010000162.1:0-27308 GCA_023338185.1 Lagenidium sp. CBS 127285
GTACTTCAATTTCAAGCGATGACACGCCGCACGAGACGATGGGGTGTTCATGCTGTCATGGTGCTTGGGGTAGCCAATCAATTCCGACGTCGGCTGAGTTTTCAGCCATCGGTTGAAGTTTCAATTTGGCACACTAGGCTTGCTGTTTTGGGGCTTCAAAGTGTTGATTTGGGTCAGCCACCAGTCTACACTGTATTCTGTTGCCTGGTAGATGTGCACACCCCCATCTTCTGACCTTCAGGCAGAGCCACAACACAACATGGCAGATCACGGCAGATCACACAATTTTGGGCACGTGCAGTGTGTGAACAGTGTTCACTGAACACACGGTTGAGACTCCGGATCCTGGCATATTTTGCATTCACACTTGAGGCAATGCACAGCATTGCATCGATGACGTCGAGCTTCAACCGTCGCTTGCTGCGCAATCGGGTTTTGCGCATGCGATCAAATTGGGAATCGCCGCGGGGCTTCCCACTGGTCATGGAAGTTCCCAGACCACAATCTCCACGCAGGATTTTTGTGTCGGGTTGCGGCCAGGTTGCATAGGGCCGTCGTGTGGCGACGACACGAAGCGGTGTGCGTGGCAGCGGGGGCTAGCTCGCTGAGTGGCGTTTGTTGAAGCTTGGTGGATTCGCGTTGGACGATCCGCTTGAAGCGGACCGCTTCATCCAAGAAACTGAACTTCTGCATTGCTTGGGTTCGCAGTTGCTGAAAGAGTTGGATTGTCTGGGCTGCTTAGGAAAGCGCGCAATTGCCTTTGCAGGCTGCCACGAAACTGGAAGCATTCCCTCCCCCAAGTTGCAGTTTGCCCTTGCATAATCGCCCTCGCCACTCAATTGCAAACGGATTACAGTAGAGCTTTGTTGTAGATGGGAAGCATCTAACCGGGGATTGAGTACCTACCGGTACGTTTGCCGGATATTGAATTACCACATGGTGATTGAGCACCCGGTAGAAACGCACAATGTACCGTACCGTTCAGACCCTCCCAACATGTGCACACCATCCAACTCAAAAACATCCCGTCCAAACGGGGGAGGCACCTATGCATGGAGGGGATGGATCCGTGTCCCTTGCACTCCAGGCTCCGTCAACACCAAGTTGATTCCCCTGTCCGCGTATTGAAGAGGTAGAAGCACCCATGCTCCTCGCTCCAGTACCGGGCCACGTCGGGATTGTCATCGGCGATCGTTCCAGAGTCCCCAGTTGCCGTTGGGACTGGTGAAACCAGAGCTGGCTCAATCTCCACTGAGGGCGGGGATGTCGCGGATCCAGAAGTCCAGGCGAATCCGCTGGAGGTCGAGGACGGCGTCGGGGAGGCTGCTGACGTCGTGCTGGACGTGAGTGGTCCTAAATTCCGGAGATTCCGGGTGTGCTGCTGCTGCTGCTTGGTGCTCCGGGCGTCCTGCTCCTCGACCAGGTACCGGTGGATCACGAGTCGCTGCTGCTTCCGTCGCAGCTCGCGCATGTTCAGGAGCTTGTAGCGCTTGAGGAGCAGACGGCCGTCGCGTCGCGCGATCTGCCGCCGATAGGCCCGCTGGATCTGCCGCGCAGCAATGTCGGCCCGCTCGGTCTTTCGCTGCTGCGCGAGGAGGGCCCCATTGAGCTCAGCAACCCCAATCGGCCCCATATTCCCGCCGTCTTCTTGCCGACGCATCCGTAGCTTCCGCCGAGACCATCGCTGGAGCCTCCTCGCGGCCTCACGATACCGAGGAAGGACCTGGCGGAGGATGCAACGACTGACACCCCGCCAGCGGTCGTGTCGCCGTCGGTGAACACGCTGAATGGTGAGTGTCGCTCGAAGGATTTCATCGAATTGCTGAGCCATCCGAGCATCTTGTGCCTCATGACCACGTCGGAGGCAGGCTCGAGCCCAGTGGGTGAGAGCTCTGGCAGCCATTGCATGACGGCGAATTGCGTGTGCTTCCCTGGCTTCAAACACAACGCGTCGCCATTTTCGTTGCAGTTGGATCCGAGAACACCAATTTTGAATCCTCGTTGCAGCGTGCTGCTGCCGCCGCATCAATTGGACATAGCAGATATGACGTCGCCATGTTGAGGCAATCACATCAGCCGCGCTCTTCGCGATTTGGACAACGTATCGCTCGCGAAAGGACTCGCTTCGTCCTAGTGCACGCATGTACATGGGGCGAGTTGATTTTTGCATGACCAGGCGATGCCTTCGCAGCTCCTGGTTCCTCTTGAAAGTTCGTTGGAGGCACGACGCTGCAGTATGACGGGCAAGCAGTTGCATCTTTCGACTTTGACGAGCGAGACTTCGACTGTGGAATCGTCTCCATGTGCGCCCGATCATGGTCGCACTCTCGTGCCGGCGTTTCAATCGAAATCGACACTGGAACCCTCGAATATGACTCTGAATTGACATCACCGCCGCGAAAAACTCGACTTTGTCCACAAGTTCATTGATGCATGCGATGGCGATCTCTTCGCGCCAACGAACGAAGTTGTTCCAGCACCTCTGAATCTTCCGCGCAAAGATGTCCCAGCTCCTGTGGAGTAATGCACTGCGCTGCTGCTCCCGAGCCACGGCAGCATACAACCGGGCCAATTGCTCTGCTGCAGCGGCTTGCTGGACTCTCTTCATGCGTTCGTGACAGGAGCGTAGGAACCGCTGGAGCCGACGCCCTGCACGCAGAGTCTGTCGAAGTTGCTCAAGGTCACGATGGACGCGGTAGACTCTTTGAATTCGTCGGGCATTTGCTGTCGCGAGTTGCATCGCGTGTGCAAGGTCCAACGCCCTCTTGGCTGCCACCGCCTCTTGACGCTGTCGTTGGCGACGATACCAGCGCCCAATTCGTCTCGCCGCGTTGTGCTGCTCAGTCGCGCGGTGTTCAGCGGTCCATTGCTGCCAGTCGTGCCAGGCACGGGCGAGCTGACTCCATGCTACCCGCGTGAAGCCATCAATGAGTCGGTCGCATGCCTTGAGACGCGCAACCTCCCGTGCCTTCTGTTCATTGATCACCATCCGCCATTGCTGCAGGGCCCATCGCCGGAATCCGCGAACGAGATTCGTCCGCAACACCGATCCAAAGAGCTCACGACGAAGACCAACCGAACAGCGCGTGGCCTGCGCTAGTCGCACCACAGGAAGGTGTTTGTGGATCCACTGGATTTCTTGGGCAAGCGCGACCGACGGTGGTGCAGAGATGGGACCGGCTACTGGATTTCTTGGGTTTTTGCGTTCGTCGTCCAGAACTTGATGAACATCATCCAAGTCGACAGCGCCAGGTGATGTATGCGTCTTCGTTTGCTGGTGGTGGCGAGTTCTGCTTGGGAGCCGACGGCCGTGACGCACAATTTTGTGCTGACTTGTCGCTCCCTGATTCGTGTTGTTGGAAGCGATGCTCCGGATGGTGCCGTCGGGGAAATGGGTCATCGGTGAGAGCATCCGCCTGCGTTGGCGTGATCGACGCGGCGGCTTGCACTTCCACGAGTTGGCCAGCGGTGGATCTTCACACCCATAGATCCGCGCGAGCTCTGAGGATTCTGGTCGTTGGGCAAATTGATGGTCTGGATCCTCCACATCGACACCACTGGATGGAGTATTTCCAACTGGGCCACAATCCAGGAGGAACCGCAGCGCCGAGAGATCCAGGATTCCAGGACGGGTGGTCACGCCATCCGGAACAAGCGGAGGTGGCCCCTGGACACGCCGAAGACGCTCGACCCCTGTCATTTCCTCCTCACTCGGCTCTTATGGTCCACAGTGATCCAGACAACCAAAATAAAACACACCATCATGATCTGCCACAGTACAATACCAACAACATTCAATTCTGTCTCTTCATCCACTTACGATCGTAATGCTTACAGAGTCTCAACACAGCGAAGGCGATATGTACCAAGACAATGGGCAATGGCTTGGAGGGGTAACCAATGGATCAGGCAGGGAGTGGTATCCTGAAATCCGGAGATCCAGACGACATCCGACAACTATGTCTCTTCGTCCCTGCGGGTACAGTATGTGCGTACCTGCCGCGTTGGTGGCAAGCTCTTGCCGACGTGATAGCACTAAACTTCGAGAAACGTCCAACCGTCAACAATAGTTGCTTTTGTGTCTCTCCAATGGGCGATTTGCTCTGCTCCAAAATGGCATTATCCGCTGCACTAGGTTGAATCCTGGTTTTTGTCCACGTGCTCACAACTCGGGGAGGCGGCAGCGAAGAAACTGCATTCTCCGACAATGGACGGCGGTCATTTACTTACTACTTCGAAGAAGCAGATGAAGTACCTCGTAATATCACGGTCGATCGAACGAATTGCGTTCAAATCCAAACTGAACCAAAAAGGCACGAGACATCGCGTGAGTGGATGGAAGACGTCGGTCTACGGAACCGAGGTGGCAAGCAACCAGAATGCTCCCAGCTACCAAAGTGCCTGTCATCATACAGGAGCCCGTCGAGACACAGTGCAGCGCTTTACGAAATCGATGGTCACGATCATTAACCTCCGCGTGCCCATTCGCCAGCAGTTCTTGTTCTTTGTATTCAGATGGAGCATGGAAAATCCTTTCCCCTTCTTCTTTTGAAACAAGATGACACGCTCTTGTTGCCGAAAAGCCACGTAGAATGCAAACAACTCGACCAGCATGCCCTTGCCGACCTCCGGGTGTGCTCACAAATACGCTGTTTCACCTTCTCCTTGAATACCCTCATATTCATCCGGTAGCTCCTTTCGAGAGTGGAACAACTTGAAGAAATCCGACTCGACACTGAGAGAGACGCCCCCACCAATCAACGGTATATCCTCGTCCTTGGTGGCAGTCGACGTCTTAGCCCCTTTTGCTCCTCTTCAGGTGGAACCACCACCAACGCATTCGCAGGGCCATTTTCTTGTTGCGTGATCCTTTCTATCAATCCCCACACTTGCTCATTAGAGCCCAGCGCGGTGGAATTTTGCTCGCGCAGAACCCATGGGCGCTTTCCTCTGCTCCAATCGGCTGCTCTGATAAGTGCCGGAGATATTCATCCGGTCATGACCTCAATGTCCATCGAACGACGCCTCGACGTCAAAGGGATAGTAGTTGAAGAGATCACCGGTGCTGCGCCCACACGTGTCCGATATTCGAACCGACTTCGACGCCTCTAGCTCCTTGCATATCGGCGAGCCACCGAGCCAAAAGTTGGTGGTCCCGCTCCACATCCGCTGTTGAAACCACATCGGCAAGGTGGTGATCTGGGTCTGCTCGAGATGGAGACTCCGCAGGACCGGGGACAAGGTGACATTCTCAGGGAGGTCCCCGATGGGGTTCCCATTGAACCACCGCGACTTGGACGTCGGGTCGGACAGGATCTCGGCGGGGATGGCCGTGAGTTGATTGTCGACAAACGAGAGGTAGGGCACCCGGAGACGGACGACGACGTCCGGGACCTCGGTGAACGAGTTGTTGTCCAGCACCAGCGCCACGGGCTGCGTCCACACCTGATCCAACTTGTCCGGGAGCGACGACAAGTTGGTCCCGGCCAGTTCGAAGTCGCACATGAGCGGCGGGAGGGGCCCGGCCACGAGCGCCAGGGGAAACTCGCCCATCGTGGTCCGCACAAAGTGCACGAACGCCAGCACGGGGTGTGTGTCGGCGAGGAGCACGGCGTCCTCCTCCCACTGCACGAGCGTCGAGTTGTAGACGTGGATACCGATGAGCCCCTGGAACCGGTTGATCTCACGCGGGATGACAAGTGCGGGGCAGTGCCGAAACTCGACAACGCGGACGACGTTGCTGACCACCGCCCGGAACGTCGTGCGCACCTCCTCTGCCGTCCCGGTGGCGCCCGAGGCGGAGCAGTTCATTCGTATGTACGCACACGCGGGCTCGGTCTGAAGCCACGGGTAGACCTGCACCTGGCAGTTGGGGGCGTCCGGGCGCGTCTCAGCGTGGGCATGCACGACGATGATGATCACCCCCCAGAGGCAGCACGCCGCCTGCATGCACTTGATGACGCGCGTGTGCTCATACTGCATCGCCTTGCTCAGTAGCTCTTGCGACTGATGGGGCTGTTGTTCCGCGTCCTTCGCGGTCGCGCTGGATCGAGGGAGCTCCCGAATCGATGCCTTGAGAGAAAACAAACTCATGAGGATGAGCACCGAGAAGACCACGGTGCTGAAGAGGTCCCACGGAGACGAGATGACCATGATCTTGTACTCGTTGGTGGCCTTGATGACCCACGCGTTGTCCCAGAGAAGCTCGAATGGATACGCCCGCAGCTCGGGGTCAAAGAGCCGAATGTACGGGATGAGGACGATCGTCGGCACCGCTAAGGCCGAGATCGCATCCGTCAGGAGGTCCCAGATGCGACAGACCAAGCGTTCCATCGCCGGGTGGCGTCGGAAGGCCCTTGTGATGATCGTCGTCGACCAGCAATTGGTCACCGCCAGGGTGATATACGCCCGACTGAGCCCCGACGGGCCGAGCCAGCGACTGAGGTTGTAGGCCTGGGCGGTCTGGAGGATGATCTCAAAGAGCTCCTGGCCGAGCAACACGAGGTGAAAGTGCCGGCCCCGGAGGCCAAAGACCCCATCCCGGCCAAAGAGCCAGCGGAACGGGGAGACACCGCCCTGCCGCTGGAGCTGCCGGTGGGCGGTCGTCCCGGGGGCGACGGTCGTCGTTGCGCCAGTCACACCGCCACGACCAAAGACCAGGCGACCCGCCACGAGCGTCCAGATGATCATCCACAGCGCGCTCGCCGAGTGGAGGAGCCCAAAGGCCGCGCAGAGCATCGCGATGTACTGGAGAATAGGCCCCTCGTAGGCGAATCCGTACGAGCTCAGTGGCAGCGTGAGGCCATCGGGGAAGAGGTAGTAGTGCGCGTAGGCGGACATGGTGTAGGCCACGGCGCAGAGCTCGTGGAGGAGCAGGATCCCGAGCCAGAGGCCCCGGAAGACGGCCGGCGAGCAGAAGAGAAAGGGAACTCCTGCATGGGCATCGCCCGTAGTCACCGAGACCCGACGGGCCCCGCGGACGGCGGCGCGACTTGGCGGGCCCTTGATCGGGTCGAGCATCGCCGCCATGGTCGCCGCCAGAGCAGCGTGATGCTGAGTTGAGTGCGAACTCCGTTCGTTGCAGGCTCAGTCGCAGCCAGACGTCATTGGGGTGGAGCTGGGTGTTGAGCCTCAGTTATGCGATTGTAAAAACGTTTGCTATTCTTGTGGATAATTTGAGGAACCCCAGACTCCTAGAAATGTTCTAGGATGGATACGGTGACTCTATTTCAGTACCTTGGTATCGTAACCCACCCAAGAATCAAGCGTAACCAGCTCGAGGTGGCATTATTTCCCGCCATCGGCAACCTTTTCTTGCAACACTGCGACGCGAAACAATACCCATAAAGGCGTCGCGAGATGACGCGCGGGGGCTTTCGGCCGATCCACGAGCACTTTGCCGCCGCCGCGCGGGACCGGTCGGCGCCCGCGGCCATTGATCTCACGGCGGACGCCGGCGGTGGCGGGGGCGAGTGGCTCAGTGCCCCACGCAAGCGCCAGCGTCCGCGGGGGTTTGACGACGCCAACGCCAACGCCAACGCCACCGACGACGACGTTGAGGACGTGACCCTCGAGCGCGAGAACCGCGAGCCCAACACAGCCTTTGACCTCCTCCAGGGCCGGACACATGCCACCACGACAGCAGCAGCAACAGCGACGACGACGGGGCCGGGGCTCTCGACGGGCCCCCGCAAGCGCGGGCGACAGGCCCTCGACGGGCCCAACACGAGCACGAATACTACGACACCGCATCCCTTCTTCGCCTCATCGTCGGCGTCGGCGTCGACGGTGGGCTCTGGATCCGGGACTGGGGCCGCCGGGGAGGATCCCGTGGCCCGGGCCAACCGCGTGATCTTCGGGAACCCGTCGTTCCGGACGAACCAGCGCGAGGCCATCGACTGCACGATGCGCGGCGACGACTGCTTCGTGCTCATGCCCACGGGGGGCGGCAAGAGCCTCTGTTACCAGGTGCGTACCGCCCGCGAGACCCCCACGGCACCGACCACAAGGCACCAACGCATTTTGTATTGGTGTCTGTAGCTCCCGGCGGTGCTCTCGCCCGGTGTGACGGTCGTCGTCTCGCCGCTGCTGTCGTTGATCCAGGACCAGGTCACGGCATTGATCCGCAACCCCCGGGCGGGGATCCCCGCGGCGTTTCTGTCGAGCCAGACGGGAATCACCCTCAAGCGGGCCATCACCCGCGAGCTCCGGCGCCGGTGCCCGACGCTCAAGCTCCTGTACGTGACCCCCGAGAAGGTCATCAAGTCCCCCGAGATGATGGAGCTCCTCGAGATCCTCCACGGAAACGTACGTCAGTGGGCTGGGCTTTGAGTTTTTGTCGGTCGGGACATGCGCATCACGTTGACATTCTTACTCTGTGTGTATGTGTGTATGTGTGGTGCTCGCTCTGTAACCTCGGTCTCGACTGCTCGCTGCTCACTACAGGGCATGCTCGCGCGGTTTGTGATCGACGAGGCCCACTGCGTGAGTCAGTGGGGCCACGACTTCCGCCCCGAGTACAGCAAACTGGGGATCCTCAAGGCCACGTTCCCCAGCGTCCCGCTCATGGCCCTCACGGCCACGGCCCCGCCCAAGGTCATCCAGGGCGTCCAGCGGTCGCTCAAGATCACCAAGTGCCGGGTCTTCTCGATGGCCTTCAATCGCCCGAACCTGGCCTTTGAGGTCCGCGAGAAGCCCCTCTCCGAGGCCGCGGCCCTCACGGCCCTCCGGGACCTCATCGCCAACGAGTTCCGCCAAAATGACGTCGGGATCGTCTACTGCATGACCAAGCAAGAGTGCGAGGACGTGGCCAACTTCCTCTTTGACCAAGGGATCCGCGCCGATTTTTACCACGCCGGGCAGTCCACCAACGACCGGCAGCTCGTCCAGGAGGCGTGGCAGAATGGCCAGATCGCGGTCGTCTGCGCGACCATCGCCTACGGCATGGGCATCAACAAGGCCGACGTGCGCTATGTGATCCACTACTCCGTGGCCAAGTCAATGGAGGGCTACTACCAGGAGGCCGGTCGTGCGGGCCGCGATGGGCGGCCGTCCAAGTGCGTGCTCTTCTACGGGGCCCGGGACGTGTCCAAGATGCGGAGCATCCTCTACCTCCCTCAAAAGGGCATGACCGCCAAGACCCGGGCCGTGCACCTCGAGAAGCTCCGGGACATGGCCGAGTACTGCGAGGACGAGACGAGCTGCCGCCGGAAGCTCCTGGTGTCGTACTTTGGCCAGACCTTCCACCGGAGCGAGTGCAACAAGACCTGCGACAACTGCCGGCGCTTTGGGCGCGGTAGTGGTGCTAGTAGTGGCTGTGGCAACAACAGCAACTTGTGCTGACATGTGCCCGGCCGCAGGACGAAAACACGACCAAAAACACCAAGACGAATCCCCACGGCGACGACGACGGTCGACGCGGTGGGCGATGACGGTCCTCGATGAACATCTTCCAGGCTCGTCGTGATTTTTTTTAATTAATCGTTCCACTGCTTCTTGCAGCCGACGCACTTGTAAAAGGTCGTCGTGGGCTCATCGGCCGAGCGGATCTGGATCTGCATAAAGTACGCGCGGTTGTGCTCGCAGTGCGGGCAGCGGGCTGCGAGAGGAAAAGGACAAGGGATATCGCAACCATCCCCAGCGGTCCGTTGAGACTCAATCAGTGGCAATGAACGGCACAATGAGCAACAGGAACCACGTACTCTCGGTCTGGTCGACGTTCTCCCACGCCTCCTCGCCCCCGAGGACGTCGTCGACCTGCTTGCGCTGGAGCGGGACCTTCTTCTCGACCTTGTCGTTGATCTGATAGAGGTACGGGCACGTCTGGCAGAAGAAGCGCATGCCCTCGGCCTGTGCGCACGGCAACAACAACGATCACACCCGATACGAGAAACGATGTGGGAGCGTCGTGAATGACGAGCACACAGCGTTCAAATGGATCTGCGGACGCGTACATCGGGCTCCACGAGGAGGATGTTGCCGCAGCACGGGCAAAAGTGCATCGTTCGGAAGGCGGTGTCGGCGCTTGGCGGGCGGGGGGGCGGCGGCGGTAGCAGCGGCAGCGGTGGTCGAGGTGGTGGTGACGCCTACAAAATGCACTGCGATGACTGGTTGAACTCGTGGGATTGGTCCAAATGAGCCATTCCGACGATTTCGACGAATCATCCATTGGCACGGTCCATATTTTGTCCAATCACCGTCGCACGTGAGGTGAAGAGCCATGCCCAACCATCAAAAACGCCACATTCGGGAGCCACCAAGCAACAATCGACCGATGAGCTCGTCGACGACGGCGACGTTCACGGCCCACGTCGCGGCCGTGTGGGCGCGCTGGGCGCGGAGCCAAGGCACCGCGTCTGTGGCGAGCAACGCCGAGCGCGAGAACCAGTTTCGGCTCCTCGCCGCGGCCCTGCTCGCGCCACTCGACGCGTCAACGTGCCAGTCGATCTGGACCTCGGACGTGGCCGCTGCCTCCACGAGCCTCTGGGCGCAGCTCACGCCCCTCGCCGCGCGCGTTGCCGAGGACCCCGCGCGCGTGCACTTTGTTTTCGTGGTCCTCGCGGAGCTTGTTGACGGGCTCGCGCTCGCTGTCGAGACGAGTTCCAGTAACGACAACGATGACGCCGTGGTGACCCGAGCCATGTGGGTCACCGAGACGCTGCTCCTGCCGATCCTCCGCTCGCAGGCGTACGTGCGGCTCCATAGCATCGCCCTGGACCTCGTGGCGCGGCTCCTCCCGGCGCGGGGCGTCGTGGACTTGCTCCGTGAGCGCGTGGCCGCGGCGCTGCTGCCACCGTCCTCGGAACCCAACGCTACCAATCACGGCCAAGACGACGACGATGCGGCCGCGGCCTCTGAAGACTCGGACGACACGAGCTACGACGCCCTCTGCCGGGTCTACCAGCTCGTCCTCCTCCGCGGGGCGAGCCCTGGCACGGGGGCCGAGGACCCCCGGCATCATGCGATCTGCCTCCGGGCCATCGCCGGCTTTGCCCGCCACCCGCGCTTCCTCCGGGCCGTCTCGGTGCATCTCTTCCCCGCGCGCCTCGAGAGCGGCCCCGCGGCCGTGACCGAGCTCCTCGAGGCCATCCTCGCGACCTGGGAGGCCGCGGCCCCGACGCTCACGCGGATCTCGAGCGCGTCCGCGGGGCGGCGCGCGGGCCGCGTGGCCGTCGGGAGCCACCCGGGCTCGCAGCTTGCCAATCTCCTGTACCTCCTGTGCCTGCTCCTGCCGCGGGACCCGACGATGATCCGCGCCCAGGGCCTCCAGCGGCTCATTGCCTTTGCCCTGACGCACCAGGACCCGCTGCTCCGGAAACAGGCCCTGCACCTGCTCAAGATCGCCTTCTCCCACTACGACCTCGCCACGACGACGATGACAATGACGACGACGACGAGCGCCAAGGCGACCAACAAGGCCAAGTCCAAGGCCCAGACCGCGGGACCGCCTCCGTCCGAGCTCGAGACCTGGCGGAGCTTCTTGCTGGCGTCCGAGGTCATCCAGCTCCACCACGAGCCGCATCTGATCGAGCAGGTCTGGCCCCACGTCGACCAGCTCCTCCAGCAGCGCCTGTTCGCCGACGACGAGATCACAACCGAGACGACGTGGCCCGTGCGGTTCACGTTTGCCTGGGTCCAGAGCCTCCTCCTGCGGGTCTTTCGCCACGAGAACCCGATCGTCCGGCGCATGTTCCTCTCCAACTTCATGCAACGCTGCGTCGATGAGTTTGCCGCGCGCACGGCCACGCCCACGGCCATCACCGCCGTCGCCCCGGGGGCGTTCCTCGCGGACCCGCTCTTTGAGACGTTTGTGTTTGTGCGGCTCCTCCGCGCTTGCAATGACCCGCTGATGTACAAGAGCTCCCGGAAGGAGCCGTTCCAGCGGCTCCTCACCGAGTTCCTCGTCCAGTACCTCGGCGTCCGCCTCGCGGGAGCCCTTCCGGCGGCGACGTCCCTGGCCCTCATCAACACATACGCCCACGCCGCGTGCGACGCGGTCTTTGGCCCCGGCACGGATGTGCACTCGCCGGAGGCGATCATCAGCATGCTCCAGGTCTTCGAGTCGCCAGTGCTGCAGTCGTCGGTCGTCACCATTGCCGCCACGGCCCCGGGGGCCTCTGGGCTCGACGCCGCGGCCCTCGACAAGGTCCGCTTCGTCCTCGAGGTCTACGTGCTCCGGTCGTTCCCGCTGTCGATGCGCACGGCGCTCCTCCGGTCCCTCGAGCACATGCTCACGGGGGGCTTCACGGCTCGCCACGGGCACCCGCTCAATGTCCTGGCCAAGATCCTCATCGTCTTCCCGACCGCGCATTTGACCCGGGACGCCCACGCGGCCCTCGGCCGCCTGAACGCTTGGCTGGCCCGCGAGGACGGGGGGCCGGTGACAGCTCCGTCCTTCCTCTCGGTCCTCGGCGAGGGGCTCGATGCGTTCATGGCTGAGGGCGAAGGCGAAGGCCGAGGCGTCAACGACCAGGTCGTCCCGACGACGACGACGAGCCCCCAGGGCCTCACGGCCGAGGAACTCGCCCGGCTGCTGATCCTCGCGACCATGCAGCAGACGCCGACGGGGCTCGTTTTCCAGCAGCCCCTGGCGACGCTCGTCGGGGACCTGAGGACGCTCAGCGGGGCCCAGCGCCGGCGCTTGCTCGTGGTCCTTGGCTGCGTCGAGCAGGAACTCGCGGCCCTCGGGGCCAACCCCTTCACGGGCGTGGGCCTCGAGTCGGCCCCTGCCCGGGGGGTCCTGCGCTTTGCGCCCTTGGATTTCTACGGTGAGGCCCTCACGGGGCTCTTCGCGGAGGCCCTCGCGGCCATCTCGGCGTGGCTCGATGGGGCCCTCGCCCGTCGCCATGAGAAGCCGCTGTCCGTGGGCGACGCGTTTGCTGAGGACGGGATGCTCCCCGAGCAGGCGGCGCTGGGGGCCATGGCCACGGTCGCGACGCAGCTCGCGACGTATCACATGGAGGAACTCGGGCGCCTGGAGCTCGTCGAGGGCCTCGGGGGCCTCTGCCAGCGGCTCGAGGCGTTCCTCTCCGCTGCGACGACCGATGGCGTGGGCGACCTCGACGTCCGCCAGGTGCTCCAGGACCAGACCATCGCCCTGCGGATCCTCGCGATCGTCTCGGCGCAGCCCCGGGTCCTGGACGCCATCGACGAGGCCTTTGCCCCGTCGTCGGTGCTCCCCTTGGCCCTCGGGTGCCGGGCGAGTCGCCACGGGGCCAACAGCAGCCGCCAGGTCTCGGACACGCTCTTTGTCTTTGCCGCGAGCAAGTGGCAGCTCATCCACCACACGCTCGCGGCCTCGTCGTACGTCCCGACGCCCTTGCTCCGGGCGGTCCTCGACGCCGCCGTCGATGGCCTCTACTCGGTCGGGGCCGATGCGACGATGCTCACGGACATGGTCCACGTCCTGGCCCTGGCCCTCGGGCGCCTGGGCTCGGTGCTCCTCGAGAGCGGCGAGGACTCGCTAGCCCAAGGGACCGCGCGCCTCGACGAGATCTTCCAGGAGATCTGGTGCGCCTACGGCCACGCCAAGCCCAAGCCCGATGCCCTCTCCCGGGCGGTGGTCTATTGCCTCTTCCAGCCGGCGTTTCTCCGGCGCCGGGAGCTCGTCGAGGGCCCCGGGGCCCTCCTCAAGCGCTGGTACCGGACGCTCGTGGCCTACGGGGAGGTCCACCGCCCGCACGTGCTCTTCCACCTCGCGTGCCGGCTCACGCAGGTCTGGCGGGGGCTCCCCCGGGCCGCGTGGTTCTTTGCCGACGAGATCGCCGAGCTCCTGCTCTACAAGGAGCCCGTGATCGCCGACAAGCAAAAGTCCCCGTCGGTCCCGGACCAGACGCAGCCGCTCATCGAGGCGAGCCACAGCGACCCTACGACGGCGTCGTCGTCGTCTTCGACCCGGGGGCTCTCGGTCAAGGACCGCTTTGTGCGCTTTGTCGTGCTCTCGTTCCTTGACGAGCTCTGCCTGGACGACGACGACGACGACGATCGTCGCGCCAATGCGGACGAGCGGCGGCTCCTCGATGCCGTCCTCGGGCAGCTCGTGGACATGAACTTTGCCGATGACTGGCAGCGGCAGCACATGCTCAACAGCGATGGCTTTGGCAAGAAGCTCCGGTGCTGGCAGGCCATGACCGTGCTCTGCAAGCACATCACCCGGCGGAACCTCCCGTCGCTCGGACCGCGCTTTTGGCGGGCCTTCGCGGCCACGCAGCTCCCGATCGTCCGTTTTTACATGGAGGTCGTGGCCATGCGCCTGTGCCTGCGGTTCCCCGAGGCCTCGATCCACGGCCACGTGCTCCCACTGCTCGGGGACTTCAACCTCACGCCCCAGGTCGGGGCCTCGCTGCTGCTCGTCGCGGGCTTTGTCGTCCACCATCACCTCGCCGCGGGGACCCTCGAGGATGAATTTGCCTACGCCCGGACGCTCCTCGCGGCGCAGATCCCGTGGCTCAATGCCTCCCACGGCCACACGCGGGTCCTCGTGCAGTTCCTCCTCGGCCAGCTCCTCCCGCGCTATCTCCACCACCTCGAGGCCGCGGCCTCCGCCGGCGCGGGGGCGGGGGCCGGCGAGACGGAGCTGATCATCTTCCAGCAGCTCGCGCGCTTCCTCAGTGAGAATAAGGAGTGCAAGCGCATGTTCCGCCGTCAGCGCAAGCAATTTGAGTCGTTCCAGCCCGAGTTCCAGTGCACGATGCTCGGGTTGCTCTCGTCGGCGCACATCAACGAGTTCCACGAGCTCTTCCCTGATGAGGATGGGGTCTCGCTCTCGGCCCAGCTCAAGGACACGATGAACGTGCTCTATGAGCAATTCCAACGCGAGCACTTTGCCGATGAGCTCGCCGCGCGGGCGGCCACCGAGTCCCGGAACCAGCGGGCCCAGGCCGAGACCGACGCCGCGGCTGCGGGCTCATCCTCGATCACCGTGCAGCGCAAGATCGACACGTCGGCGATCCTCCTGGACGAGAGCCTCCTCCCGGCGGCGATGAAGGAACGCGAGGCCGCCGTCGCGCTCAACGTGTGCCAGAAGCCCCGTCAGCCTGTGATCATGTGCGCGACGCTCGTTGATAAGATCCCCAACCTCGCGGGCCTGGCCCGGACGTGCGAGATCTTCAACGCCCACGAGCTCGTCGTGCCCAACCTCCGGGCATGCGACGACGAGGCCTTCCAGACGATCTCGGTGACGGCCAACAAGTGGATCCCCATGACTGAGGTCCGCGAGGACGCGCTGGTCGCGGCGCTCATGGAGTGGAAGCGCGAGGGCTACACGATCGTCGCTGTCGAGCAGACGGCCTCGAGCTCGTGCCTGTCCGAGTTTACGTTCCCGGAGAAGATTGTGATCGTCCTCGGGAAGGAGAAGGAGGGGATCCCCGTGGCCGTGCTCCAGTGCGTCGACGTGTGCGTCGAGATCCCGCAGTTTGGGCTCATCCGCTCGCTCAATGTCCACGTCAGTGGGGCGATCTTGCTCTGGGAGTACACCCAGCAGCGGCTCGTGCGCGCATTGGCCCCGTCGACGACGGCCTAGGGCCTTGGAATGCCTGGGAGAGCGAGAGAGCGAGACGTGACTGAAAACGATAGATTGTATGTTTGTACCTCGACGATCCTGGATATGAGTTTCATCTTTCAGCGAAGTCGCTTCCTTGACTCGACTGGCTGTTGCCCCGCCGCGTCCTTTGTTGTCGCCGTGGTGGCAGTCGCTGCCGCTTGAATCTTGGTCCCGATCAGCAGCATATTCGCGGGAGGCACGGCAGTGCGGTTTCTGCTGGATGGAATCGAGATGCTCGTTGCCCGAGGCGGCGATCGAGTTGTTGGCTTCGAAGACTGCCCACATTGTGTAGACGATGATGGTACTGCATAATCCAACTGCCATCCACATCGGGTATGCCGTAAGCTTCGAATGAATGGTGGGCGACACAACGTTTTCGAGACGTACATGGGGAACGCATGACAAGAATCGTCCACTGGCGTCGTCTGGCGTCGTCGGGTGCTTGCCTTGGCGCTGCTGGCGATGCATTTGCAGTCGTTCGGTTGATAGGATCTGCATCGAGAAAGAGGACAGCGACACGATCGTCAGATCCCTGTTCGTTGGCGACTACGAGTTTCAACGTCCCATGACCCACATGCGCAATTCGCGCGCGATTGGTCGGGAATATCGGAGCCACTGGTCGGGATGCAACTTTTATTGACACAGGCGGTCGTGGAGGCGGAGTTGGAAGTGTCGGCACGTCGCTCGTTCTCGCCAATTCAGCAGAGTTGATCAATGTCATGGGTGGTGGCGGGGGTAATATGAGCTCCATATTTCGTTCGTCTTGGACCTCGGTCGTTCCTGAATCAACCACCGGTTCTGGTATCCCTTGGTTCCTATCTAATGGGACGAGTTGAGTTTCCGCAACGTCACCCAAGGGAAACCCGGGGTCGTTAGGCGCACGTCCAACGGCGATCGCATTCTGACAATGAGCAAACTTCTCCAGACAGGGCAGCACGGATTGAAGTGCAATATGCTGCAAGATATCTCGTGCTTGTGGACGACTGCGGGGATCTCGCTGGAGGAGCTGCTCTGTGAGGTGACGAATACTCTCGGGAATATCCCCAGACAGAGGGGCATACTGCCCTCTCGTGATCTTCATTACCACCGCCGGATAGGATGGAGCGGCAAATGGCGACGTGGACGTGAGGAGCTCATACAGAATACAGCCCAATGCCCAAACGTCGGCCGCGAACGAATACGGTTCGTCTTCGAGAAGCTCAGGGCTCATGTACAGCGGTGAACCGAGCATGGTGTGGGCCATGGCCGCGGTGCTATCCAGGGGCTTGCAGGTGCCGAAATCCCCAATGACCACTCGGCCGTCGCGAAAGCAAAAGACATTCTTGCACTTTAGATCGCGGTGCAACACGTGCTGATCGTGGAGAAAGACCACCCCCGACACGATCTGCGCGAACATCTTCATGACCCGGTCAATATCTTCGGTCGTAAATGGCAGTGTCTGTGCCCTGACGAACGCCGCCAGGTCTCCTGCGTCACCATACTCCAACACAAGCTCAAGGCGCGCTTGTTGGTCACTTGCATCCCAGAACGAGTCCAAAAGGGACACGATGTGAGGATGCCGAGGAAGACATTGCAGAAGACGAACTTCCTCCATACAGCGAAAGCTTCACACAACATTACGAATGAGCAGCGTCCATACCAACAAGACTGACAACACGGACCGCTCGGCGGGCGACAAAAAGTCGACTTCCACTTGTTTGATGCACACTGCGAGACAGTCCGATGTGCGTTCGGCTAGCCAGACCTACGGAGATGGTTGTTTCAGGCGTGGGCTCGATAATACCCTGGAGAGCGAGAGTGTTGCTTGCGTGTACTCACATCACCATAGGCGCCCCGACCGATGGGTCGAAGAATCCTGTATGCATCATGGAGCGTACAATGACGCAGCTCCTCCATGCCCGTGCTAGATTTCAGAGTTGAAAAGACGATGTGTCGCGCCAACTATTATTGAGGCCCCCCAGCACGAATTGGCTCTTTTGGGACATGGCGAGCAATATAATCTAGGACACTCTGGTACATCCTATCACTTCGGCTTTTGGCTTTGCAAATGGTCATGTGGTCGGAATCGGGGAGGACGAAAAACTCACCAATCCCTGGGTTCGCCGATTCTGGTTTGACTACCATCGCTGACAAACCAAAACCAAGTGGAGCTGGGAGTGCCTCAGCAATACTTAGGCTATCAATTCCAAGTTCCTGGTAGGCGTCGTTGAGAGTCTCGAGACGTCGATCGTGGCTTGAGCACAAATCCTGGAGAGCAGGGTGGGTTCGAAGTAGCGCTCGCACAGACTCGGACCGAACACCCCGAGCTAGATCTGATCCAAAGTGAGGCACGGCAAGAAAAACAACGCCTTTAGTACTTGTGGCCAACGTCGTATCATCAACGCAATCATGATCGGCAACTGATAGCAGAAGCATTTTCTTCACGAGCAGTCCTCCCATTGAGTGCGTGACAAATATCACCGGTCTTCGCGAACTACCTCCATTCTCCATACCGACGTGTGCATGGTTTAGAGCACGAAGCATGACTTTTGCCCTCTCTTGCAGCGTCAATGATGGCCATGGGCTGGACCAGCTCATCATCTCAGCCTCGTAACCAAGTGTCAAGAGACGTGGACTTATGCCGCGCTTTCGAAGATCCTCATATAACAACACATCCGGCCAAATATCGTTACGAGCGTCAATGGCGTCGTTCATGTCCGTTCGCCAAGTTCCGAATGGGTGTCCCCGCAGTCCATGCACAAACACGACATCTACGTCAACATCCACATGATTCATCGAGCTATCGTTTGCGTGACAGTCGAACAGATCTTCTGCATTCTCGGCAACAATGGGGTGAACGCCTTCAGCGTATACTGGGAATGTGTGTGTTCCGAGTTGGATTTTCTCTTGGTATGCGCGCATATTCGACAATACACGAAACCGTTGGGATCGTTCGAATGGATCAACAAGAGTTGCCCATTGTTCCATCAGTCGGAGAAATTCGATACCACATGGATACTGTCGTAGCAGGTGTCCAACGTCATAGAAGTGACCCAGTGACCCATCCCACCCTTTGGCCCCCATCCACGAGTTGACATGTGAGCTTGTGCTGGCTGAGCTTCGTGCCAACTCCAACCGTGCTACATTTGAGAGCTGGTCCAATGAAGTACAGCACGATGCGGCAATGTTTGCGATTACCCGCGCACTTTGCGTGAAGAAATTGACCTGGCCGGACGAACAACGTGTTGCTAGTAAAGAAACCAGTGGAACCACGCCAAATCGAATCAATTCTTCGTGATGTTGCTCTGCGAGGATTGCAAGCGCACTTGCACCAGCGTCGACCACAGCAGGATTGAATAGCACCTTTTCGTTGCCTGGAGTAAGGTCATCCGTAAGTTTCGCAATTTCCTCGACCTCCTTCACCGCAAGAATGTCACCGCCAGTAAGATTTCGAACATGTTGCAGCATGCTCATAAGCCAGGCTTGAAGAATATGCTCACGAGGGCCAGCAGGGTCATCATGTTCAACCAGGTGGACGAGGCTATCGATCGCATCCTGGCGGACACTCCGATCAGGACTACTTGTCCACTGAGTGAGAATGTCAATCCAACCGAACTCGGTGCTTGCATCAAACTCGTCGACCCCAATCAGTGGAAGATCCATCACATCGTGAGTTCCTGCAAACGCCTTGGACATCGGCAAAGTTCGAGTGGAGACAAGTGCTGCAGCTGCTGATGAGTTCTTCGGCAAAATTGCATCACCGCTCCGGTAACTCACACAAACATTTCGGAATGCTCGCGCAAGATGTTTTTGGATCAGCAGTCTTTGAAATTGGTCAGGAAAGGGAAAGTGATTCTTCAAACCCGAGCGAAATAGCCGCCGAGTTGCTGGTCGAGGCAGCTCCAAAACCTCCTGGTGAAGGTGCCTTGCAAGTTCAAACAATCCGTTCATCGTCTCAGGAGAATCATGAAGAAATTGTCTCGAACGTGGATGACTGCTGATACTTCGAAGGCTGTTTGCACCGAGCAATTGAAGAGTCGGAAGGGACGATGGCATCAACCACACCCGAATCATCTTCATCCACAACTCATAGACATCTTGAGGGACTGGGGAAGAGGATCTTGGTGCAACGTGAGCCAGAGCATTTACAAGCGCAGCCACACTCGTTTGCACATCTGGGCTGGTTCGCGGAAGGATGAGAAGTTGCGCCGCGCATGTTGGTGTGAGAAGAGAATCAGCTATTGGGGCCACGATACCCACCGAGGTCGCACGTTCCGCCGTGCGGACAATAGATGTCAATGCGGACAGAGCAAACTGGGAGGAGAGTACGGAGAATGTTAGAATCTCGCGATCGTGCCACTTGAATGCAACTCACCCTCGTCAATGTCGTTGGCGTCTCGGGTGAAAGTAGACCAAGATAACCGTCGATTGCCTTTATAATGTGGTGACTCGCTGTCGACGTATGTACCGCTGTTGTTAGTGGCGTGCAGAATATTCGGTGGGGGTGATAGTCCCCAACGACCGTGTCGTCCAGATCTTGGAGCCGCATGAGACTGGATCCGAGTTGTACGCGATCTGCATAGTCAAAAACGTCGTGTTCCTCCATGAGCCGGTGAAGCGCTTGGCCGAGGGCGATCCTCGAAATCTGCGGTCGCAGTGATGACGGGGAGTGCGTGTACTCGGTGTCGTTGGTAGTCACCGCCACAGTGGCCTCAAGCGAGACCTGGAGAGATCGCCCGAGTCCTGCAGACGCACACTCCGGATGATCAGTATTTCGCATGGTAGTTGGTGCTTGCCTGCAGTTCTTTAGTTGTTGCCATCCACGTACGGCGCAGGCGGTTGATATCGTCGTGGCCGACGGGCCCGGCCTTGGTGTTCGCAATGTACTCGACGACGATCTCGAGTGCCCCACGCTCGAGGAGGCAACGCACGAGCTCGTGCTGATGCTCGGGGTCGTTCTTGCCGTCTGCCGTGTCGTCGCCGAGGAGCAACTCAATGAGCACGTTCACCATCACGTCCTCGATGCCCGGGCCACTGTTGCTCTGGTCACTCGGCGACTCCGTGGTCGCGTTCGTGGCCGCCTGAGTCTGTTGCGCGCGCTTTATCGCCGCCCACCACCGCAGCCGCCGCATCGCGCGATCAGCAGCGCATGGATCATCGCCCTCGTGATCATCGCGTTGCCCCGTGGCCCGCCATTCCTCCCCAAAGCGCGTGAACTCGAGAAAGGCTCCGCCGAGGAGTCGGCCCATGCGGAGCAGCCGCCACTGGCGCTCCCAGGCCCCCTCGCGCTGCGTCAGAGGCGACCCGAGAGCCATCACCGCCGCTGCCGTCGCCACCGCGGCGAAGGCCATCGGCGACCACGGCGACCTTCGTCGACGAGTCGAAGCGTTGACCTTTGCAGCTGTCGGTGGAGGCGCAGTTGCCGTTGACATGAGTGATGATCCAATTCCAAGTGCCGGCAGTGAGCTCATTGCCATCCGCGTACGCAGGTGATGTCCCAAAGCGCCCATCGGGACCAAACGCGCGGGCCTGGGGACTGCGGCCGTGGCCAGGGGGAGCGCGCTCCGCCCTCGCCCTCGCATCATGGGCATGAGCAAAGGTGCCATCACAGCATCTTTGGCGGGATTGAACTCAAGATGATCATCACTCTTCCTGTCGCTTAGGCTCTCTTAGGTCCGATTTCGGACGTAAGTGGATTCTAGTTCACGCTCATACATCCGTGTACACTTGGATATCGTCTAAAAGCTGTTTTGTATAAAAGCATTTAGACGTTTGTGACCACGTGAATAACCTTCGCCGCCTCGGCCGTCTGCCGGCCGAGAAAGTGGTCTTTTCATGTGGCGACGAACTCAACGCCCCCAACAACGAAGCGTACAGTCCAAGCAACGCCAGCGACCGTCATGAGTCTAGGATGACCGAGCTTTGCTTCCCAGGGAGCAGAGCCGAGGAGCTGCAGTTGCTCTAGGACGCGTGTACGCCGTCGACGTTTGTGGACCAAGAAGTGTTGGATCGCCACATTTTGAACTCGTTCGAGCTCGCTGCGACGCCCATACTTGAGCAAACTCATGCCGTGCTCATGCCCAAGGTCACGACCATCCACGCGATGATGTACAAGTCGAACGTCTATGGTCCCGGGGGTTTCTTCAAGGCGCATAAGGATACGCCCCGTCGAGCAAACATGTTTGGGACGCTGGTCGTGTGTCTCCCGACCGAGTTCACTGGTGCGGACTTTGTCGTTCGCCATATCACGTTTTCGGAGACGTTCTTGTGGGCCACACCCATCACCAGGGCCAAGGACACTACCTTAGCGATCTAGTGGTGTGCCTTTTACTCGGATTGCGAGCACCAGATCTTGCCGGTCGTGACGGGGACAAGCGTGACGATCACGTTCAACTTGGAGACGTGGAAAACACCAAGGATCTGGAGGTCAACTCGTCCTTGTATGAGAGTGAGAATGTCCAATTGGGCGTCGCTCATTCAGGTAGGTAGGCGGTGTCTGGGCTGGCGATGGGGATTTTTCGCTTTATGTCTCAAACTGGGCGAGCTACCGCGCGGTGATGAACTCGGCGCTGCCCGTTCGCTGTTGCTGGCAGGTTCTCAATGCTCGCGTGGGTTGGCCTGAACCTTCGTAGGCCACGAGCATCGTGTGGATTGTTCCCCCGCGGCCGTTTCCCAACACGAAGTTCCTCGTTTGTACGGCAATGAGCCGATGGTGGTGGCGTCTTGCGCAACGGCGTGCTCCCTTGTTTGGGGATTCCCCTGTGTCCTAACGTCGAGCCCAAAGCAGCAACCACGAGGGGGCTAATCAGCCCATTCGTCGACAGCATTTCTGTGAGATTTCTGTATTTTTTTGTTTTGTTGAACCTCGGTGCAAACTTCAATTTTGCATGAAAACCATGGAATCTCTGGATGACCAAGCAAGATTCTGGTCATGGATCAGATAGGAAAGTTTGCGCCAGCAGTGATTGAACCTGTGACAGACACGGCAAATCGTACGGTACAGTACTGTAGAAGCAGTCCGAGCCATGCTGTGCCACCCCCAACAAATTGTTACTACTGTAGTACTGTACAGTACTCCTGTACAGTACAGTGCTGTGCTCCGGGAGCAATTTGTACTGTAACAGTACCAATCAAGAAGGAGACTGACCAGGCACGCGCGACAAGGGGGGATGAATCATCCAGATGATAAATAATGTGACAGACGACGCACGCACGGATCCACACAACTCTACGGAATGACAGGTCAATGCGCCAGAGCACTGGGTGCTTGGCGCTGGGGTGTGGGGGTTGGATGCTTTAGGACATCAGAGGCGGGTGCGATGCCGACCACTCATGGCTTTGTTGCTGGGAGGCCCAGAACTCGCGCTCGAGCACGCAGAGCCGCTCGAGGGCCACGCGCTTGGCGATGGGGTCGCACTTGCCCGCGGCGATGCGGTACCAGTGGTACTTGCGGACGTAGCCCACAAACTTTTTGCTGATCCGCATGGGGTGGCAGACCAGGACCTCGGAGAGGAACTTGCGAAGCGAGACATTCCCGTGCAAGGGAAGGTACCCGGCCTTGAAGGCGTCGATCATGGCCTTGGCGTAGTTCTCCTCCTCCACTGACCACCGCCCGCTGCGTACGGCCCCGTGTTGCGAATAGTCGGACCGCTTGAGGGTCTTGGTAGACTTCTTGATGGGACTCGTTGGTTGCGATCCCGTCGAGTCGTCATTCATGATACACGAGAGACTGAGGGCGTTGAACCTGGGCTCGTCCCCGGAGGAGGAGGAGCAGGACGATGATGCGGGGCTCGAAGGACCCCCCAGGCTCCGAAACTTCTTGCTCACGCGCATGGCCTTGCACTGCAGCGAATCTGCGATAAATTTTCTCAACGACACATTGGGTGGCAGGGCCACCTCCCCGCGTCGGACTTGCTGGATGAGGGCCTCGGCAAACTCCTTCTCCTCGTCCGTCCAGCGGCCCTTGTGCACGGTCGAGTTGGACACGTCGACGGCCTTGGAGCAACCCGTTTGGCTCTCGTTCAGAGAGATTTCTTCGGGGAACTGATCGGTCTCCAGGACGGTCTCCCAGACGTTTCTAGCATCCACGGTCTGTCCATCGGACGCCGGAGCGGTCGACGCCTGATGAGCACAGATCTCGTCTCGCAAGGCCGTCGGGGTGATCTGGGGATCCGTCAGTTGGCGATGCACGGGAGTGGGAAGCACATATTGCGACTGGGGAACATCATCGTGATAAGAACTCGGGACCGTGAGACTGGGAAGGCCGAGCGTTGTGTGGTCGGGACGTGGGCGCTTGTTGGCCTGGGCCTCGTCATCATGACCATTAATGAGAAACTGGATCGAGTGCAGACGATTCTGGGACGGCAGCACACTGCCCCCGGTGTCAGTCCGGGGACGCTTGATCCCAATGGAGACGTTGAGACGATCCGTCACGTCCCGGGTCGTCGGAAGAGCTTGGCATTGCTGGGCGGCTTCGAGAAGGTGCACGAGGCCAAATTGGGCTGCGGGGTGCTCGGTGAAGGACGCTGGGGAGGATGGCGAGAGACCGCTGCTCGAGTTGGACGGGGTCTTGCGGTCCCACGCCGCGTAGGTCGGTGTCTGCGGGCGGGGCAAGGCCCTGCTCGCATGGGCCCCGACTGTCTGATGCTGATGATACTCATTCTGTGTGGAGGAGACGAAGGACGACGACGAGGAAGAGACTGGGGATGTTGTTAATCCTGGGATCCGGAGGCGGGGGAGCGACGCCAGCGACGGCAGAGCAGCAGCCGCCCGGTGGTGTGGGGCATCACGTGCGGATGGCGGCATGGGCGCGCACACGAGCACAATGGTCTCGAGGGGCTCGGCGATAACCAGCACACAGGCGCCACGCGTTGTCGGCGACAGACGTCGGATTGCAAAGTGTTTCCGTTTGAATGTCGTCGACGACACAGGACAGTCCAGACCCGCCTGGGTACAGACCGCCCCTGGGATTGCTTCATCTCACACAGAGGCGAGGCAACAATCGTTTGGGCCTGGACAGAACGCGGAACCGGTGCTGCCTGCAGTGGTGGAGCAAACGCCAATTCGCACAGCACACAGAGCAACTTGAACCTTCTCTCCAGCAGACCACTGGACAACGAGGACCCTCCTTCCCATCGTCACAGGGAATGTGTCACCTGGTGTCAGGAACCTCTTGCCCAAAAGAGCCCAACGGGAGCCAAACGTCTGCCCGGCCCAAATCAGACAGATGCACTGTCCAAAAACAACGAAAAAATCCTTCCCACACTTGAAGATTGTATGATCCGGCCCATATTGAAGTCAGCGAAGCACTGGTTTAAGGGGATCTGGTGGAAGATAAAGGTTCGAAAATCAGCACCGGATCACCCAAAACGCCCAAAAAACCTCGTCAGGGATTTGATTGTGGTCCCCAAGGGGTCACCTTGAACCCCGAGTCCTAGCCAAACTGCAACTGAAGTTGCCGCTTCACATGAAGTTCAATCGCCGATTGGATGCTCTCGTTGATGGGAACCTCCATGGTGTGGCCAACAGGATGCTTCAGATTCAGCCATTCAGCGTCCGTGTGTCGGCAGCTTCAAGCCGACCTTGCCTGTAAACGAGCGCTGGCTTGATGCCAGGCAACAGACCAAACACACCAGAAGGTTTGGGGTGCAACACTGACGACAGGGTCAGAGGCGAAGAGGATGATGCCACTTCAGGAGATTCCCTGCAACATTGAACAAATTCGCATGCTTTGCACTGCACTGCACACAAGTCTTTCGCGGAGTGTGGCTCACCGCCTCCACGTGTGGACCCTCAAGGTTTCTCATGAGCCAACTCTTGGGTTTCTGCAAGTTTTGTCAAACCACCACATCAGCGTGTGATCACAAACAGCCACCACAATCATGAAGCAACAGACTGTCGTGCTGTGTGTGTGTGTGGTTGCAGTCGGCCCAACCAGCTGGCCCGATTGCTCAACAACAACCAACCCCAGCTGGGATACTATTGTCAGAAATCATCGCTGGAAGTCCCATCATGTGAAATACACAGCATTGCTTTTGTGTTCCCTTCCACCAGAGCGAGATGTCGCCTTGATTTCCCATATCCACATCCACAATACAACACTGCACCTGCATGCGGATTGGGGGTGCAGTGCAGGGATGCGGATTCAGGTGCTGCTCCTGTTCGGCGTGATCCGTTTGATCGCAACTTCAAATTGAACCTCGCTTCCAAAGCGACAGGTGCGCAGTGCTTTTGTTGCTGAAGTGTGCTGTGCAGCGCTGTCTCGACGAAGAAACCGCGTGTTGGTCGATGGTCGCACTGATTTGGTATCAGGCAAATCTTCTGAGCGAAAAAATTCCACACACACACGCACAAAGCCTGAAGTTATTTTACCAATGCTCCAAGCTGAGCAAGATCAATGTTTCTGGGCAGTGCTAAGTTGCTGGTCAGAATGGGATAACTCGGCCCACTGGGGCCGCATGACATTTGTTCACTGGCGAGCGTGTTCCTCTCGACCACAAGCAAGAGGCGAAACTTGGACTCGCTCTCGTAATTGGACGACACGAGCTCTCTCCATGTGATCTTCGAGGGCCCTGCGCATCGGCACCTGATGTGCTTGGGGGCACGGGCAAAAAGTTCGGAATGCCCCCATCACAACAGTGCGCATATGCACACGTTGGCACAGCAATCGATGTTCCAAAAACGCAGATCGCCACTGACGCTTGACGGCCAGCATCCGACCCCCTGGATGTGCAAAGCTTGCATTCGTTTCCGGTGCATTGTGGTGTGCAGTTTGTGTTGCATCGTTGCTTGAATTGAGTTGTACCGGTACTCCATACGGCGTGTTTCAACCTGGTCAGGTCGGATCATGTTCTTGACAGGTCGCATGTGCCACTGCTTGTTGTAGGGCAACCCCAGCCCCTCTCAAAGCATCTCCGCAGTCACATTTGTGTCAGCCTGACTGAGAGCCGATCTATGTATGTCAGGAGCACGTGCGTGCGCAGAGAGATGGATGGACGCAGTTGTGCCGCACTCGCTGCGTTTCACATTGGATACCTTGAATTTGTCTGTCACAGACATTGAATTGCTGAGCACACCTCGATGGGGGGGGGGCGCACACTAAACGCGGGAATGGCATCGCTGTCGTTGGTCTTTGATGGACTTTGCGGGTCGTTCTCCAAACCCACACGCCCAAAAATGCACGCACAGCACTCAGTCGGTTAACGAATCAATCAACTCCGTAGATGTCTCACATAAATGCATTAATGCACTTGGAGCCCGCTGAAGGGGGTTGTGCCCATAGAGGCCAAGCACATGCATTGACCTGAGACCCGGATGAAACACTTGCATCTGATCAATCTCCTCTTCAATCCATCTGATCGCATTCGCACGCTCTCGTCGCGTGGACGCGTTGGTGACCATTGCGATCTGAAGTCTTCGCGCGTCAAGCCAACAGACGCATCTCACTGAGACGCTCAAGACCAGAGATTGGGACCACGATATCGTTAGACAAATCTATTGACCTGCTTCATCTCAGCTTGGGGGGTGGGCTCTTGCATTCCTATCACCCACTTGCTGTTTCGTTCCTCGGGAACATCTTCGACGCCAGTTTCACACCGCAGCACGAAAATACGTCGCGAACTGGTCGGGGCGATTTTAACAGTGAGCAAGAGTGCTTCCACCTTCGGTCGGGTGATGACAGACGGTGTCGCCATTGATCGTGGGGGCGCCAGTGCCGACGATGACCGCCCCAAGACCCTCGTCGAGCGCTTTCTCGAGGTCCGCGGGCTCAAGAAGAGTGACGAGCGCA